>MCJB01036771.1:0-47719 GCA_002018475.1 Nicotiana obtusifolia
CACATGATTGCTTAATACTCCTCTAAGTTATGGCTCCTCCTCCTAAGGTAAACACATGTCCTGAGGTAGATTTTCTAGAATCTCTATCTGACTGGAAATCTGAGTCTGTATACCCAATGGGTACAAGATCGCTTGAGTGAAAAACCAACATATAATCCCTAGTCCTTTTCAGGTACTTGATTATATGCTTAACGGTAGTCCAATGTTCTCTCCCAGGATTAGACTGAAATCTGCTAACTATGCCAACAGCAAAGCAGATGTTAGGTCTAGTACATAGCATTGCATACATAAGGCTCCTTACAGCAGAAGCATAAGGGACCGCCTTTATCTTCTCTATCTCATCAGCCGTTTTAGGAGACTGATCCTTGGACAGAGAGATTCCATGCCTAAAAGGAAGGAATCCTTTTTTAGAATCTTGCATGCTAAATCTGTCGAGGATAGTATCAATATAAAGTGCTTGAGATAAGCCTAATATCCTTTGCTTGCGATCTCGCGTGAGCTTGATCCTAATAATATGAGCTGCTTCTCCCAAGTGCTTCATATCAAAATGTGAGGACAACCACTCCTTGACTGAAATCAACATGCCCACATTATTTCCTATGAGCAAGATATTGTCTACATACAGTACCAAAAACGCTACTTTTTCTCCATCCCATTTTTTATAGACACAAGACTCGTTTTCACATTGATCAAAACCGAAAGTCTTAATCGACTTGCCAAAACAAGTGTTCCATGCCCTAGATGCTTGTTTCAATCCATAAATGGATTTGTTCAACTTACACAACATGTGCTCATCACCGCTTTTCTTGAAACCGTCTGGTTGTGCCATATAAATGCATTCATCAAGACTTCCATTAAGGAAAGCCGTCTTGACATCCATTTTCCAGATCTCATAATCATAATGAGCAGCAATAGATAAGAGGATTCTAATTGATTTAAGCATGGCTACCGGCGAAAAAGTTTCCTCATAATCGATCCCTTCTTTCTGAGTAAATCCTTTCGCAACAAGCCTTGCTTTAAAAGTTTGCACTTTTGCATCCACTCCTCTCTTTTTATTATAGATCCATATACAGCCAATAGGTTTGACTCCCGCAGGTGGTTCACAAGATCCCAGACTTTATTGGAGTACATAGACTCCATATCAGACTTCATAGCAATAATCCATTTTTCAGCATCTATATCCTGTAGTGCTTCGTCGTAATTTAGAGGTTCTGTATTAGTCTCTTCAGAGATCCTATCATAAGATTCTCCCAAGAGTACATACCGAGAAGGTTTTCTAATAATTCTCCCACTACGACGAGACACTACAGGTGCATTTTCGTCCACGACATTATCTTGAAGAACTGGGTGCTCAACGTTAGTCTCCTCACCTTGTGGTGCCAGGATTTCATGAGCTTGTTCTTCAATTTCAGGTTGCACAATTGCAGGTTGCTCAACATTACTCCCACTGCTTTGGGGCAGCGAGATGTCGGGCAATGCCTCTTGTGCATCCTCTTGCCTATTGACATTCCTCCCACTACGAGAACGCTGTGGTAAATCAATACTGGCTGCCGGGATGTGTTTTGGAGATGGATCTTTTGTTATTTCTTTGCTCATTCCTGCAAAACAAGTTTGCTTCTAGGAACATGGTTTATTAAATAATCCTCTTTCAGAAATTTGGCATTTGTCGTAACAATTACCTTCTTTTCTTTTGGATAATAAAATAAACCTCCCTTTGTTCCTTTTGGATATCCAATAAAAACGCAAACCTCTGTCCTTGATTCCAATTTATCTGTTTTCCCTTTCAACACATGTGCTGGACAACCCCAAACTCGAATATGCCGCAGACTAGGTTTGTGCCCAGTCCACAATTCTGTTGGAGTTAAAGGTACTGACTTGGAAGGAACCAAATTCAGAATGTAATTAGCCGTTTCTAAAGCATATCCCCAAAAGGATGAGGGCAAATCGGAATAACTCAACATTGATCTGACCATTTCCATAAGGGTTCTATTTCTTCTTTCTGCTACACCATTTTGTTGTGGTGTTCCTGGAGCAGATAACTGAGACGTTATTCCACAATCTGATAAGTATCTAATGAATTCCGCAGAAAGGTATTCACCACCACGATCAGATCGCAGTGATTTGATATGTTTATCATGTCGTTTCTCCGTTTCTGTCTTAAATTCTTTAAATTTCTCAAAGCACTCAGACTTACGGCGCAACAAATAAATATATCCGTATTTAGAGTAGTCATCTGTGAAAGTCACAAAATACTCAAAACCACCTCTTGCTTGTATATTCATAGGTCCACACAAATCAAAATGGATTAGTTCTAACGTATCACTGGCTCTATTTCCTTTTGAAGGGAAGGGTCTCTTGGTCATTTTTCCTTCTAAACCGGATTCGCATGTTGGTAGTGCCTCCACTTTCAATGAACTCAGGGGTCCATCAGAAACCAACCTTGACATCCTATTTAGATTTATATGACCTAGACGTAAATGCCATAAATAAGTTTGACTCAATTCAGAAATACGCTTTCTTTTACGTGGCAGGTCAATGTTATTTAGCTCTTTTGGTTGCAGCATTTCAGGAGAAATATTAAGCATAAACAGATCATGTACTCTAGCAGCAGTGTAGATAAAAAGTCTATTATACTTAATAATAGCAGAGTTATTAATAAAAAAGACATTATAACCAGCATCCATTAATATCGAAACTGAAAGCAAATTCCTTCTAATGGAAGGTACATATAAAACGTCTTTTAAATTTAAAACTCTATCACTACTAAACTCAACTCTTATATATCCTAATGCTAAAGCTGGTGCTGGTTCACCATTGGCTTGAAAAACGCAAACTTCATTCTCACTTAGCCGCCGCGTTTCCTGAAACCCTTGCAAAGAAGTGCAGATATGATTAGTGGCTCCCGAATCTACATACCATGACATGGTAGAAACAGCCGCTAAACAAGTTTCAACGATATTTAAATATGAATTACCTTGCTTATTCATCTTGGCCAGATAGGTGGGACATTGTTTCTTGTGGGAAAACACTTGCCCTTAGGCTTGCTTACACCACCAGCAGCACCTACGGGTGCCATAATCTTGCGAGCCTTCTTCTTTTTCTGTCCGCCTTTCGGCTTAGAAACTGAACCTTTTTCAACAGTCATTGCTACAGCTGGGGCTTGCTTCTTGATAATGGACTCTGCCGCCTGCAGCTCATTCAACAATTTCGCAAGTGACAAATCTATTTTGTTCATATTGTAATTCAAGCGAAATTGTTGAAAACTGTCAGGCAGAGTCTGTAGGACCATCTCAACTTGAGATTCCTTATCAATCACAGCTCCAAGCACCTCGAGTTCGTTCAAAAGACTCATCATGTCAAGTACATGCTTCCGAACCGAAGATCCTTCAGCCATCTTAGTGTTCAAAAGGGCTTTCATGGCTGTCTGCTTAGCCACATGATTTTGCTCTCCGAACATCTCTTTCAGATTTTCAAGCATATCGTACGCAGACCCCATTGGCTGATGCTGATGTTGCAAAACATTCGCCATAGAGGCAAGAATGTAACATCGCGCCATCTCATCAGCCTTAACCCATTTTTCATAGGCCTTAACCTGATCTTCCGGAGTATTATCCCCAGGTTTTTCTGGGCACTCATCAATCAGCACAAATTTGTAACCTTCAGCAGTTAGAACAATATCTAAGTTTCGTTTCCAGTCAACATAATTCGGACCCTCTAACTTGTTTTGGTTCAGAATAACGGTAAGTGGGTTGAAGGAAGACATGATTAATCTGGGAGATATAAACATCAAATAGATCATTAGATATGTTGAACAAATAATTAAATTCAAACCACATCACACATAAAACCATGCTTACCGAATAGTTAGATTCGATAGGGAAACTTAACTATTCATGCAAAATATATGAGTCATGCCAGATATATTACCCCATAAAAATCAGAACCAACTCAGATGGAGAGTAAACTGATAATTTATATTAGGTAGATATCACATTAAATTATCCCTAGTTCCATTGAACCAACGTGTAACTCAGATGGAGAGTCAAAACAAGTTATCAATTAATTAGGGATTACAGCACAGTAATTAACCACAATAAATCTATCCGATGGGGAGAAAGACCTATGTCAACACATAAATTTATTATATTACTGTTATATATAATGGAGACCATAGAGAATGAACCCTAACATAACTCATGGTAGTTACCATTATTACATATTAGATTACTTCAAATAGCTCATATTCAGGCATAAGTATAAAGTATACATCTTAACCTCTACGATATGACATTGATAGAAAACTAATTATTTATAAACAGAAATGAATAGAAAAGGAATCTGAAAGTCACATCTATATGTATTTGATTTTGATCCCTCACTCTCTCCTTTTTTCATTATAAATTTAACTTGTCAAATGTCAAAGTCAAGAATAGTAATTGTAATGTATAGGCTAGAAGGCTAATAACACTCATTTTTATAATTCCTTTTGTTTTCCTACAAAAGTTATTGCTTGTATGTTATGATGTCAACCTCAAATAATAAGATGGCATACCTATGAATTTTTTATATTTTAACTTTGGTCCCGAAATACAATATTATGCGAGCAATTATTTTTTATATGTAGTAAGTATAGCTGTAGAAGTATCCCACTTGGCCAAAAATTAATGACTTCTATAGAATAACTAACGAGTCAAATTCTTACACATTTTTTATAACCATTATCGTTAATGGTAAGTAGTGATATACGTATTTTTAATTTTTTAATTTTATTTTGTGTTGGCAATGTCAATTCTTGGACCTTTTTATAAATTAATAATCAATACCCGAGAACACAGGGAAATCAAACCCACGATTTCAATATCATGAGATCTCTGCATTTACTATGGGCATAAGTATCAACGATAATTATTGGATTATTTAAATTTTAAATATATTTATTTTTCCTTTCTTCATTTACTTCGGAGATTATTCAATGAGAAAAGGGCAAGAGAGATAGTGAGAATCGAACTTTGTTAAAAAAAAAATTACTCTATCACTGGCTATAAAGATTGGTAAGTATGCCATTTGGCTGAAAATATATGTATTGATCTATTTTCTAACTACTCGTCTAGTTTAAATTGAATGGACTTTTCTGAGATATAATCGCAGATAATTATTCATTCATGAAAGAAAATTTCAATGGATATTTAGAAGCCTACTCAATTTGAATTAAATATTATTGAACGTAGTTAATTACTGATTAGGTTTTTCTTTTAAGTAATAAAGCAATGGGAGTATATCATCGTGCTACTTTGACAAGTACGCCAAAGATAATAAATATATTATGAAACCAACAAAACATTAGAGGGAAAAAAACACATACCTTTTACATGAAACAGCAAAACTAATGATGCTTTTTATCTGTTTATCTTGGCCTAAACATATTGAGTTGGACCCATTAACATGTAGTGACATGAAAAGTGGCCAATTGAATATCAATTAAAGTTTAATATTTTCTCTTTGCCGTCTAAAATCCAAAATATCATTCATAAAAAGAAGATAAAAGACAAAGTTCTCCTAACCCACAACTTGTGATAATCTTTCCCTGCTCATCAAATATGCATATACTTTTTAGGTCTAAAGAATTGTCCAAAAGAATTATATTGAACAACTCAATAAGGAGATGAAAATATCAAAACAGTGACTTTCTTATAGTTAGCGATAAATTCAGAATTTAAACGTTATGAGGTAAAAAAATAAATTTTAAAATATATATTTAACTTTAATGAACTTGCTTTTGCACATATATCGAAACATTGATTATCTCGAACCCACATATCCACGAACTCATTGTTGAATTTTCCATAATTCGCCGTTTGCGAAAATTATTCTGATAATTAAAGTCTTTAAAAAAAGAGATCTAAATCTTCTTAGTGGGCCTTCAAAGCAAATCTCCAAAAATATAAATAAAGGGCCTTCAATCAATGGGCCACAAATGATTAACCTAAAAACCCAAAAAAGACATGAACACCGACAATTTCCAAGGGTAAATTAGTCTATTAACATCATGAATGAAGTTTAAGAACAAGACAGACGATCTTCCATTTGGCGAGCTGTCCTTGTTTTTCAAGCCTTGTGACCTAAGCTAAAGTCACGCGTTTCACGCGCTAAGAAAAAGACGTGGAGCTTTCTTTTGTTATGTTGCGTAGAAAACAGCGGCAAAGCTGTGGCATTTTACTCGTGGGCAGGACATCGACAGCTCGTCTCCCGGCTTTACTTGGACTACAAATTTAGAACTTGAATTTTATGATTTTTAATTGGACAAAATCACTTTTAGCTGACGGTTAAAATTATTTATATTTGATAGCTGTAAAGTATATAAAATTTGTATAACATATAGAAATATATATTATTTTAAGAGCGACTATACAATATCACTTTAATAAATCCATAGCATTAACACTACGTTCACGCTGTGGTTATGCTGAGGTTACCGGCTCGCTTATAAGCCGTTAATTATGTTTGTGTTACGAGCGGCTATTATCTAAAGACATGGCTTGAGCCGAGCCGTTTAAGAATAAATGAATTAAATAGGTCCGCTATTATTAATCAATTTTATTACCCTATTTAAGGCTTTGTCCCATTACCAAACCCTTTGCACGTACCAATCAGGTACATGTCCTCGTAAAGGTGGATGGATCTACATTTAAGGCAGCGGCAGCACAAATTATTGAGTTTTGTGTAATTAATCTTTTAGATTATATGTTTATAAATAAGTTAATACAGCTTTGTTATAAAAGATGTTGGGGCTTGATGTCTAATAAACAGGTTATTTTTATGTAGATAGCTTCAAATTGGTAATTAAATTTTTATGTACATAATTTCTTTAATTACCAAAAAAAAAAAAAAGTTGGACTATTTTGTTGTTTTCTAAGAGACTTTTTGTGTTTGGTAATGCTAGTCACTTTCCTAATTTATATGATCTCTCTGATTATAAATGTAAGAGATGGCGCAAGTGTACAATTTCAGCTGGAAGCTGATACAATAGTTAGAGCACATGGTACAACAATTCACAAGCAAACCTTTCTAATTAACATAATAAATTAATAATTGCTCAATCAATCACTGTCGAAAATAATTAGAACTCTATAAAGTGAAACTATTGGACTTCCTATTTGGGGNGGGGGAGGGGGGTGGGGGAGACTTCATATTTTCTTTGTAAAGACTTGCTATTTTGGAGATCCAATTAAAATGGTTCAACACTACAACTTGCAAAATAAAAGCAGAATATTTAGCCAACGAACCCCACGTAAAAGATGGGCAAAGTCTGTATTTAAATGTGTTTACAACATGTGGTCAACATGGGCTGCTTCAATGCAATAAGCAGACCTTTGGTTTTGTGGAGATTCTAATTAAAAGCTGTCTGATTTGATAAATCTTAAAAATGACGTGCATGATTTGCATCTTTTTGATATGATGAATTATGCTGTCTATAACCCAATATTTCTGTTTGGTGCTATTATTAATATTCTATTTATTCGGTCAACAAATATTTTATTCAGTAATTACTGAACTAGAGTTGTATAGACTAAGTTAAATTAAAAAGCAAAAAAAAAAAAAAAAAAAAAAAAAAAAAAAGATCTTGAAAATAAGCAGATCAATCCCTTCGCCCGAACTAATATTTGGTTAAATTAGCCCCTTTACAACATTACTCTTGCCTCTCGACCACTTTATTTATCTGTTTTACCTTGGCCATCTATAAGTTGTTGAGTAAAATAAAATTACATTACTTTAATTTGATAATTTATTATCCTAACCTGAGTCAAAGATAAAATACTATGTTCATTTTACCAAAGCTCAAAAGAGATTTTGTCTTTCGCTTCAAGGATCATATTGAAGTTCTTAAAGTTAATGATAAAGCTTAAATTGATCTATTCACCTTTAGTATCACTATCTACAATATGTTTATACTGCCTTACACTAAGTGGATAATCAGTAGCGGATCCAGGATTTTAAGGTCGTGGTGCTCACTCTCTGGTCATATAAAAAATATTAGTTCATGCAAGAATCGATCCCAAACACCCAGAAGATTTTTTGTTTAATGGGTGCTTGCTAGTTCTTTATACCAGTATTCCCTGCATTTTTTATATAATTATACATAGTTTGCTTCGGGGTTAATAGGTACTTCAGCACCCGGCACGGTTAACGTAGATCCGCCCATTTGGATAATAAGCGCAACATTAGATAAAGCTATAGAAGATATTAAGAGTATTTAATTAAGACACAATGTAACTTCCTACGATTACCTTGATACTCGTTTTGAAGCGAGCTTGATAAGATCTTTACTTTGTTTCCAAATTTCCAAATCAATTTGAAAATATTTAACTATGGAAATGATGACTTATACAATTTTCTTGTATAATTTCTTAAGTCATTCGAAATCATGAAAAAGCTACTCCTATTTTCTAATATTAACACAGTACAGTTTTATTCTAACTGTTTAAGACATATACGAATAAATTATGTGTCGGCTGTCGTAATTCTTAGGGGGTGAGAATCGAGAACTCTGCAAGAATAAGAATATCCGATAATGCACCAACCATCAAAGTCCAGCACTCAACAAAAGTAGGGAAAAAGAAAATAAATACACATTGAGAAACACAAAACATAAGCATCATTAAGATTATATTGTGATGAATATGATTACTTACTCTTAATTAGCTCTTGATTGGACATAAGTTTTGACTATCTTTTAATTGAAAAAGTTTGAAAATATTGTTTGTTTATAAAATTTGATCAGTTTTCGAAATAATTTCAAGCTCTAAAAAATTAATTTGGGGTAGTTTTGGTGAAAATTACTTCCAGTTACAAAACTTAAACATTTCAAGTAAACTATATGTCCGAACACAATTTGAAACTTTCAAAAATTATTTTTCAACATTGTATAGGAAAAAATATGACATGACACGTGGCTGTTTAAAGGAAGGACACGTGGAACACAAGATGGAGATGGCCACCGAACATAGCTATTCTGCTTATCACCGGAAGGAATAACGATCATAAAGGAGTATTAGATGTTTTGCGCGCAGTAACATCTAATACAAAATATTTTACAGCATTAAGGATGATAACCCGTTACAAGTAATTTGGCATTCATGTCTAACATTACATCTTCATCAATGGTCCTCATAATTGACATTAAAAAGGGCATGATCCTAGGACTTCCTTCGTTAGACATAGCTATAAATAGAGAGCTCAGTTTCATTGCAGAGAGGACGAACTTTCTGGTTAACTTATACTATAATCTATACAACATTTTAGTACAATTTTACTCTCTCGCTTTTGATCTTATCATTGTTGTACCCGGAAACCTTGATCCCGGACTCATTAGCTCTGCAATTTCATTTACATTTTAAGGCTAAGTATTTTACATTTCATCAGTTATTCATTACTTTTTGGATCAAATTAGTTCACTTGTCTCGGAACTACGAACAAATTCAACTGTACCGTTTTTAGGGTAAACAATTTGGCACCCACTGTGGGGCTTAGATAGCCGTGCAATTAAATTGATCCTTAACAAAAATCAATTTAACACTATTAACGGCACAGGCAACCATGAAATTCAAGGTGAGCAGCCTCATTTCGAGGATACAATCAGTGACGCTCGCAATGAGGAGAACAACGCCTCACTGACGCATGACGGGCGATACCCTCGACAGGTTCGGGAGAGGACTCCTGATGATGCTGATGAGGAACACGTAGCAGGTGCAGTGAGGGTCCTGCAAGAGCAACAAACAATCATTCTAGGCCATCTCATGCGGCAAGATCAGATTATGATAGAACTAAAGCAGGCGCTATCAGGTGCTTCAAATAATGTGAACAGGCGAGATCCAATTCCTTCCGAGGTTCCCGCAAACCAAACGGTACGGAGAGTCGACAACAACACTCCCAGAGGTGAGGTTGGCTCTGATGGGGCTAGCGGGAGAAGATCCAGCCTCAACAACGATAATGATCCGTTCAAGGAGGAACTTTTGCAGTTCATAAAGGAAGTAAATGCCCGTATGGATCAAATCCTGGGCGCTCCACCAGTATTGAAGGGACCGAACTCGAAGAAATATATTCAGTTACTGTACAAGCCAAGTGTGGCCCCGAAATTGATCCCGAAATCGATTCAAAATGCCCGTAATGCCGAAGTATGGCAGAACTTCAGATTCGCAGGAGCACATTACCACTTATACAACAGTAGTTAAAGGAAATAATTTGGCTCCTCATGAAACTGAGTCTGTGTTGCTGAAGAAATTTGGTGAGACTCCCACGAGGGGGGCTTTAACGTGGTATTCACTATAGCCCGAGCATTCCATAGATCCCTTTGAGATGTTCGCGGATTCTTTCAGAAAGGATCATGTCGGTACAGGTGTAGGCCCGAAATGCTGACATATTCAGGATCGCGCAGGGAGAGTCCGAGTTATTATGAGAGTACATCACCCGGTTCCAGAAGGAAAGGATGTTACTACCGGCGGTCCTGGATGAATGGGCAGCAGAAGCATTCACCAAAGGTTTAAATCCGAGAAGTTTGGACGCTTCCCGGAAGTTGAAGGAAAGTCTGCTCGAATTCCAAATGACAACTTGGGCAGATGTCCAGAACCGGTACGAGTCGAAAATAAGGATCGAAGACGATCAGGTTGGCTTTCAACAGATAGAAAAAATGAAATATGATATTGACACAGATAGACGAACTTCGAGAGGTCGATTTTTTCCTACGAGTGGACAGAAGGTCGTGGCAGGAACTTCCGGACAGCAACAGATTCACCGTTGATAGAAGGACCTATCATGGTCGGAACAACAGATCACTGCAGGATAGAGAAATCTCGGGGTTGCGAGATTCTTCTTACCCAAAGTTATCATAATATAACTTCAATGTCAGTGTCGTAGAGTTGGTATCGGCCATGAGGAATATCAAAGAGGCACGATTCCCAAGACCTATGAGATTTGATCCCGGCTAGAGGGATCTTAATTTATGGTGTGAATACCATGGCACTAACGGCCACCGGACTGGGGACTGCTGACACCTTGGGGAAAAAGTGGCAACATTGTTAAAAAATGGTCACCTCAGAGAATTCCTGAGCGATCGAGCTAAAAACAACTATGGTCGTAACAGAGGCAATACGGAAACTTCGAAAGTAGGAGAAGAACCTTCATGCCAAATGATCAACATGATCTTCGGAGGGAATGAAATTAACTAGGTCACCTTTCACCAGCAAAGAAGACAAAAGTGTTGATAACTCATAGTAAAAGGCTCCAAGACGACGATATCACGTTCACAAACGAAGATGCAGATGGATTACTACTGCCGCACAATGACGCACTAGTAATTTCTTTAAATGTGTTAGATTTTAAAATTAAATGTGTTCTAGTGGATCCAGGAAGTTCAGCTAATATCATACAATAAAGAGTACTGGAGCAAGCTAAACTCACCGAAAGCACTATCCCGGCAACGAAACTCCTCGACGGATTCAACCTCGCAAGCGTGACAACCTGGGGAGAAATATTGCTGCTCACGAACGCTGAGGGAGTAATGAAGACAACACTCTTCGAAGTAGTAAATGGAGAAATGGGGTATAATATCATCTTGGGAAGGCCATGGCTGCACGAGATGAAAGTCGTGCCCTCAACATATCACCAATTGTTAAAATTTCCGACACCCGAGGGGATCAAACAGATAAGGGGTGATCAATCGGTAGCAAGGGAGATGAATGCAATTTCGGTTTCCAGTAGCAAAGGAAAGAAATGTGCGGCATAACAATTATGGAACCAGCACCTGCCCCCGAACCAGAGGAAAATAATACGGGGACAGAAGAGTTGGAACAATATCAGGTAACAAGGTATTTTCAAGTACCGGAAGACACGGACGCGACGAAGTCTATGGCAGAAAAACTGGAGCAGGTTGCATTATTCGAAGAATTACGAGAAAGGAAATTCCATTTGGGAACAAGACTGCACCCGGAGCACAAGTCTGCTTTTATTGAATTCCTTAAAATTAACGCCGATTGTTTTGCATGATCGCATGAAGATATAACAGGCATCCCAACAGAGATAGCCGTACCCAAGTTAAGCTTGGATCCCAACATACCTCCGCTAAGGCAAAAGAAATGCCCTATTGCTGAAGCAAGGAATAAATTCGTCAAAGAAGAGGTAACTCGTTTACTTAAGATTGGTTCAATCTGAGAAGTAAGATATCCGGATTGGCTATCCAATGTAGTAGTAGTACCCAAGAAAAATAATAAATTTCGCATGTGGGTAAATTATGAGGATCTTAATAAGACATGCCCGAAAGACTCATTCTCATTGCCAAATATCGATCAGATGATTGATGCTACGACCTAGCACGAGTTAATGAGTTTCCTAGATGCTTATTCTGGGTACAATCAAATCAAGATGAACCCATAAGATCAGGAAAAGACTTCGTTTATAATGAATTTTGCTATATATTGTTACAATGTGATGCCCTTCGGGCTAAAGAACGCCGGAGCCACTTATCAACGGCTCGTGAATAAGATGTTTGAAAAACAAATAGGAAAGGCTATGGAAGTATACATAGACGATATGCTCGTTAAGTCTTTGAATGCAGGTGACAACTTGAAGCATTTGCAAGAAACATTCGACATCTTGAGGGAGCATAATATGAAACTTAACCCCGAGAAGTGTGCGTTCGGGGTCAGTTCGGGTAAGTTCCTAGGATTCCTAGTATCACAAAGGGAAATTGAGGTAAATCCCAACAAAATCAAGGCCATAGAGGATATGCCAGATCTATTGTCTAACGTAAAAGAAGTCCAAAGGCTCACGGGAAGATTTGTAGCTTTGAGCAGGTTCATTTCTCGTTCATCAAAAAAATATCATCGCTTCTTCGCACTACTCAAAAAGAAAAATAATTTTGAGAGGACACCAGAGTGTCAGCAAGCCTTGAAAGAATTGAATAAATATTTGTCAAGCCCTCCGTTGCTCTCAAAACCAAAGGAAGGTGAAACATTGCTGCTCTACCTCGCGGTTTCAGAAGTTGCGGCGAGTGCAGTTTTAGTCTGAGAGGACGAAGGTACACAATCTCCAATTTATTATGTTAGCAAGATTATAACGGGAGCAGAAACTCGCTACCTACATCTGGAAAAGCTGGCCTTAGCTCTCGTAGTCGCTGCTCGAAAGTTGAGGCCCTACTTCCGATGCCACTCGATAACTGTGGTAACTACTTTCTCTTTGAGGAATATCCTCCATAAACCCGAGCTCTCAGGTAGATTGGCCAAATGGGCCATCGAAATGAGCGTATTCGATATAGAATATAAATCGAGGACTGCAATTAAGTCGCAAGTCTTGGCTGACTTCTTGGCCGACTTCAGTTCGGGACTATTGCCTGTGGCAGCTAACGAGGCAATAATGGTGTCAGAATCGTCATCGAGATTTTGTACCTTATTTATGGACGGAGCTTCAAACGTAAAAAGGTCCGAGCTCAGAATAATTTTAATAACGCCTTCAGGGGAAACCTTAAGGCAAGCTATCAGAACGATTCCTCTAACTAACAATGAAGCAGAATACATAGCTTTGATTGTAGGGTTCAAATTGGCCCGGGGGCTTGACTCCAAAGTCATCGAAATCAAATGTGATTCGCAGTTGGTGGTAAATCAAGTCTACGGTCTTTTTGACACCAAAGAGGAACGTATGCAACAATACGTGGTAAAGGTTCAGGCTCTATTTGCACGATTCCGGGAGTGGTCAATAACTCATATCCCGAGGGAATATAACACGGAGGCAGATGCATTTGCAAATTTGGGCTTATCAACAGAAATCCAGGGATCAGAATCACAACTGATGAACTCAGACTTGGACACAGATGGTTACTATGAGGTGAATTCAACTAGTTTTGTCTGGGACTGGCTAAACGAAATAATCGATTATCTCGGGCATGGAAAGTTTCCCAAGGACCCCAAAGCATCAAGAGCGTTGCACGCTAAAGCTGCACGTTATAGCTTCAAGAAAGGTCAATTGTACAGAAAATCCTTTTAAGGCCCGTCGGCCCAGTGCTTAGGGGCATATTAAAATAACTATGTCTTGAGAGAAGTCTATGAAGGGATATGCGAAAACCAGTCAGGTGCAGATTCTTTGGTGCTGAAATTAGTTCGGACAGGATATTACTGACCTCGTATGGAACAAGATGCTAAAGACTTCGTACGAAAATGTGATAAGTGCCAACGCTACGCACCACTAGTACATCAACCGGCAGAACCCCTACATTCGATTCTATCCCGCGACCATTCATGAAATTGGGGATGGACATCGTCGGACTGTTATCACCGGCTCCCGGAAAGGTAAGATTTCTTTTAATTTTAACTAACTATTTTTCTGAATAGGTGGAAGCAAGTATTGATCAGAAGATTGGATAACGCGAAGTGGTCGACTTCTTTTGGAAAAATATAATTCGTAAGTTTGGAATACCAAAAGAGATTGCACGCGACAATAGGCTGCAGTTTATCGGCGCAAAAGTTACAAAGTTCCTTAAAGATTTGAAGTAAAGAGAATTACCTCTTCGCCTTATCATCCGAGCGCAAATGGTCAAGTGGAGTCAACAAACAAAGTGATTATTCAAAACCTCAAGAAAAGGTTGGAAGCAGCAAAAGGCAACTGGCCTGAAGAATTACCTGGAGTTTTGTGGGCCTACCGAACAACGGCCAAATCAAGCACAAGAGAAACCCTTTTCCCCTTGTATACAGTGCAGAAACTTTGATATCGGTGGAAGTGGGGCAACCAACCTTAAGGTATTCCCAGGCGAACGAAGAATCGAACAACGAAGCAATGCTAATCAACTTAGAGCTGCTCGAGGAACGCAGGGACTTGGCGCATGTCAGAATGGCGACCCGAACACAGAGAATAGAGCGATATTATAATCAAAGATCCAACCTCTGATATTTCAAAGTGGGAAACTTGATCTTGAGGAAGGTAACCCAAAACACCCGGGAACTCAACGTGGGCAAGTTAGGACCAACATGGGAAGGCCCTTATAGGATTTCAGCCATCACCGGGAAGGATCGTACAAAGTGGAGAATCAAAACGAAGACTAATTGCCCAACAAGTGGAATGTGGCTCATCTCAAAAGATATTAATACTGACGAACAACAGTCAAACGAAAAGTATGTGCTGCACTCTTTTTCCTTCGTTAAGTTTTTGTCCCAATTGGGTTTTTCTGGCAAGGTTTTTAACGAGACAGCAACAGTAGCATACATATGAAGACAGCTGTGATAAGACCTTTGATAACACGGCAAACAAGCAAGTTTCCACTTGGGGACGATTAGATAATCTTTGCTTTGATAGCAAATTCTCACAGGGAAGTTAAGTTTGCTATCGAACAGGGGTTACCCGAGCACAAACCACTAGAGGACTGTTAGGTATTGTTTCACTCGATAGCATGGATTCCTAATGGGAAACAAGATATGTTACTGAGTGAAGAATTACCTAGCAATTCATTGGTGGGATCTTCGAAGACACAAGACTTCCAGTGTTCCAAATTCGCATTCTTCGCATTCGGGGGAGGGGGAGAGAATAATATGATGATATGACAACACCGAATGCCACATCAACCGAGGAACAAAAATCTAGAACTGAATATATCATCAGGACCGGGACTGCGCAGCCAGCCCCGTAGAAACAAGTTGTATAAGATAGCCACAAGTCATAGCAATTTCTTTATAGCCACAAGTCATGGCAATTTCTTTTCTGCATAGAAAAATGCTTATGTAGGTTTAAAAACAGAAGGAAATAAATGAAATGAAATCCTTTTGTTTTTATCTTGTTTCTTGTCTAAATGATGATTAATTTTACCATTTGAAAGTTAAACAAGTACTTCAAATGATTGTGCAATAATGAACATGAGACGTCCTCTTCAAGAGTACCGTAAACATAAGAGAGCCCCCTCTTATAAAAACCCTCACGTTAAAGGGTTGGTTCCAGAAGAATCAATATCCGGAATTCATAATACCATCGAAGAAAAATACACTGAAGTTGCATACGAAAAAGACGCAAAAAGCAAACTTGTGCAAATACTTATTTAAACCCTCTTGCAAAAGGGATAATTCTCGGAACCGAAATGCTTCGAAGAAAAAGCATCCGAGAGTACACATAATAAAGCGCGAATAGAACAACATGCGCATAATACTTAAGCAAATACGAAAGTTAAATACTTGCATGGATGTTCTAAATGGAAAAAAGACTCAAACGATACTTGAGCAAAAAATATATTCTTATTTGCAAGGGCGCGTCAGAGTGATAAAGGTACAAAATAGAAAGAGAAAGAAAAAGCTAAGTTGCAACATCTCCAGAATCATGAGGAAGAGAAGTATCCGCAATCCCGGGAGTTGGTTCCACCGATGGCTCAACGTTTTCCCCAACTTGGTCTTCGGCATCATCACCTTCCAATGCCTCTTCAGTTTTCAAAAACTCGAAACCGGAATCAGAAGAACCTGGAGCGTCAGACTGGGCCGGGAGTCCATTTTTTGCAGCCAACTCAAGCTCTCTGACCTTAGCAATTTTGGCATCAATGTTAATGATACCGGTCTTGGCCTTTTCCAAGGTTTTTTTCTCATACTATACATGGAATAAGTTTTTTCAATAATGAGGGAAGCCTCTCGGTGCTTGAGTTCTTCTTTGAGTTGAGCAACTTAGGCGAAAAGGTTTTCCCTGGCAGACCTAACAGATTTGAGACTAACATCGAGCTCACGAATAGTTGAACTATATAGTCTATTATGCTCGATAGTTTTCCTGTACTTCTTTTCCAACTTGGCATGTTTCGCTACCACGACAGCAAGCTCTTCACTTTTGGAGTTTAAGGCTGCCTCTAAGTTAATCACTCTTTCAACGGAGGCAGCCTCACGATCGTTTGTAGAAAGAACGACGTTCTGGACTTCTGCCATTTAGCCTTGGCTTCATCAAATCTAACCCTCAGCAGCCCAATTTCTTGGCTAAGGGTTACCACTTCTTGCTCGCTTTGCTGCAAACGAGCCTCCAAAACAACGGCCTCAGTAGCCTTGGTTTCCAGTTCCGAGAGGCGGAGGATAGTCTGGTCCCGTTCTGCCAAAAGCTGATCCCGTTCAGAGTTAAGTTCTTCCTTCTCACAAATCAGCCTTTGAAGGCCCTTAGAAGCAAGAAAGTAGGCCTACAAAACAAGAAGAGGTAACACTTAGAGTTTATTTGTTCAAAAGTAGAAGAAATAGCAGAAGAAAAAAGGAACATACCGCTGCGGCGTTATGCATAGCATTGTTCAACAAACACTTCCCAGAGAGTGTCTGAATCTTCTCCCAGTCTTTTTCTGAAGCCAAAGGCTTCAAATAGTTAGTAAGTTCCACTGGACTCGAAAGCAAGTTGCACCTGGTGGAGACCAAAAGGGTAACACTCCTCCTCCTCTGTGGATCTTCAGAAGGGGCGACATAATTTTGCCCAAATTTCCATGAACTGGGAACTGTAGAGGAGGAGCACCTTCTTCATGGTCAGGCGCGACCGATGGAGATGATGTAGCAACCGCTGTTGGAAGAGTGGATGAATATGTGAATGATGTAGTAGTTGCTGATGATGGTGAAGGTGGAGATGAAGTTGATGGAGTTGAAGAGTGAGAAGCAGCTGCATCAAATGTAGTGCTGGTTGTTTGATGCTCACCAACCAAAGACGGCGTGAACCTGGTACTCATCCTCGCAGTACTAGTTACAGCAATTGGGGCCCGAGAGCGATAATTGGCATTTTCCACCAAATCAAATTCTTCCCAAAGTGTTGAGACGTCATCTTTAGCTGTTGCAATTGTCTCAACAGGTCGAGTGTCCTGTTGAGATGATGAGGATCGTATCCTTCTATGTAAAGAAGCTCCCTCATCACTAGCTTTTTTATCATCGTCGATCATCTAAGTGTCTATGACCGGCCCGGAAGGAGGACCAGTCACTATCGCCACCGGAGATCACTCGGGGGCATCAACCTTTGCCCTCTTATTCTTTTCCCTGGTCGTAGAGGAACGTCTTAATTTTGGTTGCTTGTTCTCTGGCCGGGGACTCCTTGAAGAAATATTTGCTCCCGAAGCAAGCTCGAAAATGCCTGTTCGAGTAAGTGCTTCCCGAAGCAGCCTCGCCGCATCAGTAAGGTCAACCAAAACATCCTCCTCGGGTACATCAACTAAGCCCGCGAGTAGACCTAATTTCATAAACAAGTCAGAAGGATTCAATCAAGTTCTTCATATACAAAAAGTGGAAATGGGTTTCGAGCGTCGTGATGTCCAAGATCTTCTGAACCCACCAGTCCAAGCCTTCTATCACCGGTGGAATCCATCGAGTCGCTGTAACAAATGAAGGTTGAAGGATCAATACAAGCATGAAAAAAATATTTAATAAGAAAAGATGTATTAAAGAGAAATTATGAGAGCAGTTATAAGCGACCGAAAAAGATGATGCCATTGTTGGAATTCACTGGTGGCAACTGCTACGAACCATTCCATCTACCCACGGTTGTCGTCGTCGTCCATGCTAGATAGCAAAGCATGGTGGCCACGCTTGCAAAGGTTTGTCATTCCCTTGCGAAAGATTTTGGGGGAATAGGGATTCATCAAATGAGCTAGGGTTAGCTCCTCTCCAGTTTCTAGGCACAGAAGTCGAAGGCAGGCAACCGTCCTCCACACTGAAGGACTTACTTGTGCCGAACACACTTGGTAGCGAAGGCAAAACTCCGCAATCACGGAATCAAGCTCTCCGCTCAAAGAAAAAGCACCCAAAGTAAAGGGATACATGAAAAAATATGTAAACCCTTCCCTAGGAAAGGGTCACTCGTTCTGATAGGTCAAGAGCAATGATGTCCAACTCATGACATCGGCAGTCCTCCTTCACAACAGGAATACTGGAAGGGCGAATAGAAGAAGGGTACCTACTAACAACCCATGTGCGAGGGTTAGCAATAGGAAGTTTCTTTTCAAAATCCTTCGAAGTATTAAGCCTTCTTGGAATGATAGAACTCACCATTGGAGGAACGAAATCCTCGGTTTTGTTCTTGCCTTTTGAAGAACTAGCACGTTTTGAAGAGGAAGCCATTGGAATAGAAGGAAGTAAAATTTCTGGTTCGAAGAAGATCAGAGAAAAGTTGGGACATAAAGATGTAAAGTAGAAGTTTGAGAGATTATGAAGTATATAAGAGAAGGATGATGCGTATAACTAAAATTTTGGCGGCTATATTCATGGTCATGATTACCTCGATAATCCGCAAAAGTCTTGCTAAATCATGGGAAGACACGTGTTCGGGCATTAAATGCGGAGAGACAGACGTCTAATCAACTGTCAGTGGCCTTCAAAAGGAATTATAGTAATTCCCGTCAAAAGAGTATTTCTACCAACTTCCTGGTAACACAAAGTTATATCACCGGAAAGTATGGGGACTATCTGTATAGGAAAAAATATGACATGACACGAGACCACTTAAAGGAAGGACACGTGGACCACAAGATGGAGATGGCCACCGAACATAGCTATTCTATTTGTCATTAGAAGGAATAACGATCATAAAAGGAGTATTAAATGCTTTGCGCCCGGTAACATTTAATACGGAATGTTTTGCAGCTTTAAGAATGATGGCGCGTTACAAGGAAGTTAGCATTTATGTCTAATGTTACATCTTTATCAATGGCCCTCATAATTGACATTAAAGAAGGGCATGATCCTCGGACTTCTTTCCCTAGACATAGCTATAAATAGAGAGCCCAGTTATCATTGCAGAGAGGACGAACTTTTTGGCTAACTTATACTACACTCTATACAACATTTTAATATAATTTTA
The DNA here is from genome assembly GCA_002018475.1 of Nicotiana obtusifolia. NCBI lineage: Eukaryota > Viridiplantae > Streptophyta > Magnoliopsida > Solanales > Solanaceae > Nicotiana > Nicotiana obtusifolia. Next base: position 19,816 of record MCJB01036771.1, read on the forward strand.
CTCTTTCGCTTTTGATCTTATCATTGTTGTGCCGGGAAACCTTGATCCCCGATTCATTAGCTCTGCTATTTCATTTACATTCTAAGGCTAAGTATTTTACATTTCATCAGTTATTTCATTACTTTTTGGATCAAACTAATTCACTTGTATAGAAACCACGAACAAATTCAACTGTACCGTTTTTGGGTAAACAAACACAATGTCAAAAACTCTTTTTTCTCAAGTTTAAACCAAATCTATATCCAAACGCTAGATTAATTAGAGGTTTTGAATTTGAGTCCCTAGAGTAGGCTAGAGTAGGGAGTGCTTCCTCCGTTTAAAGATGTTATGTGGCACAAATTTAAATTAATCTGAGCACCAAATAGAATACGAAACATTGGACAGAAAAAAAGAACAAAAAAAAAAACACAAAACAAAAGCAAACAAGTAAGCAAGAGAAGCGGCGTGGCTTAAAATACAAATGAACTGCAGCTAATTAAGCCACCGTCAGAGCCGCTTATGCAATGAATATTGACAATCGCCACTGGTCGCGTGGCCCCCACATTACAGCCTGTCTCGACTCCCCACCTAAACAACCAAAGGAAACCCCCTTAACTTAGTTCCCACCTCTTGTTAATTATGGAGGGAACCAAAAACTTAACGTAACTCCAACTTAACCCCCCAAAACTCTGAGCTCTCCTTTTCATTGACTCCTTTCCATTTCTGTTTTCTCCAAATGTCCCTCCCTTTTTAACTTTTAAGCTAACCCTACTGCCCATCTCCTTCTAGAATAATAACATTCCTACTTTATATTTTCTTAAAATTTACTCTTTCTGAATCCAAACATGAGTAGTTTCAGTTGATAAATTTTGTTTTAAAATATTTGATATTTTTAAAAATATTTAAATCTCTTTACATTTTTTTAAAACTTTACCTTACTGCATATTATATTAATTAGTAACTGAAAAGCTTAAGGAGAGATAAAAATAGTTTAGATAAATACTTCTATAATTAAAAATATCAAATGACTCTATTGAACAGTGTGTAAAAAGTTTTAAAAAATAAATAATACAGACAAGGAAATTTATATGTACTTGATAGTGTAAATAAAGATATTAATAGATGAAATTAGGTAAAATCTTATTGTACAAAAATCTCACAAATAAAGTTGAATTGTCTAGTTACCTAGCATATCTATGTGCGTAAAAACTTGAAGCCAAAGTTGTCCAACTCCAACTGCCCAAATACTAAAATGTAATACTATTATATGTGTCTTCACTTGAAGCCAAAGCCTCCAAATTCCAAATACACATGAGTGACAGAACAAAGAGGAAATAGAAAATAACCCTTGACCCTCCTAATTATTTATTATTCCACCAAACAACTACTACTTCTACTACTATACACTTTCCTTTACTATCAAAGAGGCAAAGGCACAAACCCACAAAACACAACACGTTGTTCGACCGACACTCTCAGAACAGAGAAGAAACTAGAGAGAGAAAACAAAACACATTCTAGTGAGAGAAAGGTCAAGTCTTTTGGCCATGGATTTTCAGATCTATGGCGTTAGCAATATCTTCATCTTCACTGTTATACTCCTTTTCTCCATTGCAACTGCCACATTGCAAGAAAACGCAACTGCAACATTTGCAAAACCCACAACTTCAGCACCCCAAATCAACTCAAACTCCATTCTTGTAGCTCTTTTGGATTCTCACTACACTGAGCTATCTGAGCTAGTTGAAAAAGCTCTTTTGCTTCAAACACTTGAAGAAGCTGTTTCTAAGCATAACATTACCATTTTTGCCCCTAAAAATGAGGCTCTTGAACGTGATTTGGACCCTGAGTTCAAGCGTTTCTTGCTTGAACCTGGGAATCTCAGGTCGTTACAAAATTTGTTGCTGTTCCACATGATTCCCACTCGCATTGTTTCCAACCAATGGCCGGCCCGTATGCACGCGACCTTGTATCCTGGAGATGAGAATGTGAATGTTGTGGAGAAGAACGGTGAGAAAATGGTGAGCAGTGCTATGATTATTAAGCAAGACGATATTATCAAACCCGACGGTGTAATTCATGGGATTGAGCGCGTGTTGATACCCAAATCAGTTCAACAAGATTTCAACACCCGTAGAAGTCTCCGGTCAATCTCCGCCGTGCTACCGGAAGGTGCACCGGAGGTTGACCCAAGAACTCACCGATTGAAGAAACCAGCACCCGTCCCAGCTGGCGCACCACCAGTGCTGCCAGTGTACGATGCGCTAGCGCCCGGGCCATCTCTGGCACCGGCACCAGCTCCCGGTCCAGGTGGACCCCACCATCACTTTGACGGTGAAAGTCAAGTAAAAGATTTTATTCAAACACTCCTACATTATGGAGGTTACAATGAATTAGCAGACATTCTTGTGAATCTAACATCATTGGCTACAGAAATGGGAAAATTAGTATCAGAAGGGTATGTTTTAACTGTTCTGGCACCCAATGACGAAGCGATGGCTAAGCTGACGACTGATCAGCTTAGCGAACCCGGGGCGCCAGAACAGATAATGTATTACCATATAATACCAGAGTATCAAACGGAGGAAAGTATGTATAATGCAGTGAGGAGATTTGGGAAAGTGAAGTATGATACATTGAGGTTACCACATAAAGTTGTGGCTGAAGAAGCTGATGGTTCAGTGAAATTTGGGGCAGGTGAAGAAGGAGCATATTTGTTTGATCCTGATATTTATACTGATGGAAGGATCTCTGTGCAAGGGGTTGATGGTGTTCTGTTTCCTATTGAGGAAATTAAGGTGGCTCCTGTAGCTGCTCCTGTTGCTAAGGTTGTTGCAAAGCCAAGAAGAGGTAAAAATAATTCTACTAACTATTTTACTCTTATCTATTATGGAGTTTATTAGGAGTTGTTAATTCTTGAAAATGGGAATTAAGTTAGGTTTTTAATTACAGCAGCTTGTTTTGTCAGTTTGCGGATGCTATTTTGATGTTAAGAATTGCGTCTTTTGATGAATTTTGCGTTAATTTTGCTCTGTTGATGAATTCTAGTGAATTATCACAAAATTCTGCATGATTTTTATTGATATGTATGCAGTCTTTCTGAGTTCTTGAATCTTAAAAATGGCTGTAAGTGTAATAGATGAGGTTCTGATGTTTTTTTACCTTTTAAATTTTGCTCTTTTGATGTTAAATATTGCATCTTTCTTATGAATTCTGGTGATTTTCACAAAGTACTGTTTGATTTTTGTATTGATAAGTACGGAGTTCTTGATCCTGAAAAATTGCTGAAAATGGGGATAAAATGAGGTTTTTATGATTCTGTTTTCTGGATTTTGCTACGTTAAGAATTGTGTCTTTCTTAGTAATTCTGGTATGATAATGTGTGTTTTAGTTCTCCTGAGTTGATTTTTGATGGTTGGTAAAAAGGACATGGCATTAGACCTTTCTTGAAGCCAGTTGTTTGCCCAGCTTTTTCTGGTGAATTCTTGCACTTAGAACCTAAGCTACGTATCTAACTTTTGCACATGATTGAACATGTCATCTTTTCCCACATATATATATTTATTAAATTTCCTAAATGTTGAGGTAGTCTTGTTTGCTTTGCAAAGTTCTAAGAATTAGGCAGTATATGTGAGTTAAGATTTCATTGTCATCATTTTTCTATTGATTAATTGGCTAGATTACTTTTGGTTACAAGAATCCATAGGTGGTTGGCATGCAAGTAAGTGCATTATTTAGACACTTACAAATAGTTTCAGGAAATAGTAGGTCTAGAATCTGTCGGTGAGCCAAAAACAAAAAAGGAAGAAAAGGGGGTTTAGGTCTTTCCTTGCTGTAACAATTATGCAAAAACCATTTTGATGGAGTTAGTTTTTGTCAGGGAACTTTAGCAGTTGAATTATGAGAGAGGAAAAGTGAGAAGGGAAGGGGTTTTCTTGGTCAGGGATAGGGTTAGGTAAAACTGATCTCAAGACTGGAATGACAATGGTTGAACATTTAATCACTGAACCAAAATGGTTCTGAATTAGGCAAAATGGTTATGATCATCGTGTTGAATACTAATCACTAAGTCAAATCATTAGTGCCTATTGGGTATTAAACTATGGTGTGACATAATTTACTAATTAGGGTTTGGCCAAGTGGGTGAAAATCTTTGCCAAAGTCTTGGAGAATTTATTGTACTTGTGCCGGTGGGAAGTAATAAGTCCAGTAGAACAATTGAGGTGCGTGTAAGTTGGTTCGACCACCACCAATAATAATATTTTAGTATAATCTCACATGTAGTGGAGTCTGACGAGGGTATACCACTTTATAAAATGAATCTAGGGTGTGACATAATGTTAAAATTCCATTTCAGCATCTGTGAAACATAGCTGTACTCAATAATTATTCCTAACTTGAATGTAGAGACATCAAGACCAGCCTGTTTGTTGACTAACACTAGCCCCACCTGCTCTTTTTTTTTTTAATGTTGACTTTATATGATTATCTGTCATGAATTGTTATCTCTTTGTTTAACATAATTAAATTTATACATTTGACATTTACATCCTTTTCTTTATATCTTCTTTACTTAAGTTGAATTCCTGGTGACATATTTGCCAACACTCTCTTTGTGTTGCAGGAAAGTTGATGGAAGTAGTATGTGGTACACTGGGGTCATTTGCTTTTGCTAGTTGTCATTAAAATTTGTATACTGAGGAACTTCTGAAGATAAAGAATTGAAAAAAAAATGGTGAGTGTCTCAAATATGTGTATGAATTGTGATTTAGTTAGTCTACTTAGAAAAATAATAAGGGGTCAAAATGGCAGTTTTTAGGAGGGCTTTGTTGATGGTGATCATAAACATAAAGGGAAGGAGAAGTGCTTGCATTGGAATAGAATTTGGACCTAATCTCCACCCCTCTCCCTCCTAAAAGAAAGAGAAGGGAGAATATCATCTTTTGTCTTATTTTTGTTATAAATACTGTAATTACGTATCAATTTTTTCATTTGTATTTAAGTTTGTTCTGCCGACAGTGTTTGTATCCAGAAATGTACCCCCAAAAGGAAAAAAAAAATAATATTTTTGCAAGAGCATCATCTTTTTTGTACTCTCTTTGTCACGGGTGGTGTGCTTAGTTTTGGCCCTTTTTTGATACCATAGCTTGTGAATTAACTATACCTTTTCTAGTTCTTTTACTATAATATAATGAATGTGCTTTGTTTAGTGTAAAGCTCATTTCACTTGCCTTTCTTAAAGCATATGTATAGAGACAGTGTTCGCACCAAACAAATAGTAAATGTAAGATATGTTTTTGGCATGTAAAGTTCAATCATTTAACTATGCTTAAATGATATATATACTTTCACTTTGTTTTGTGATTCTATATGATAAACAAACTTAATTACGTATAAACATTGTATGCGAATAAATATTTTTACTTAAGCCACCCTTTATTAGTATCGATTTAATTTTGTAACATGTGGTTGGACATGATTTAAGCTTATGAAGCAACAAACTTTTAGCTAAACAAGGCGACAAATTGTTGTGGTATGTCTTGTAACATTCCCAAGAATACAACTTTCTGTTCATAAAACTAATAAAGAAATTGACAAACAAGAGACGATATACTTAGATATTACCTAATATCTTCATCTGAAAGGACGTAGGTGTTAATTTAATACATTTGCCACTAAACGAAATATTCATTTAACTAACCAAGCAAACCACCCATCAGTAACATTAAACCTATTAATGTTCAAAGCCAAAACTAAATTATACATGGAAAAATTCGTGAGCAGTTGCGAACTAACCATCTAATTTGATGAAAAACCTAGTCAATTTCGGGCCCGAAGGAGAGCACGAAAACAGGCAGCAGAGAGGTAAGACCGCGTAAGACTAAAAAATTTTGATTACAAATTGAAGATAAGAGGGGATTGCTCATATGGTCAGCACCCCCACCTACAATCCCAAAGTCGTGGGTTTAAATCATCAAAAAAGCAATAGCTCTAACAACAGGGATCCAATAGGAATCAAAGGGAAGGGAAATTAAAAAAATATTGATTACAAATTGAACTAAAGAAAGAATATTGACGCTCGACAATATGAAGACTGCAAGAGCCTTGTTACGGACTAAAGTCCTAAAGAAAGATGACCCCAATCCCTTTCCAGCCCAGGTTAAAGGTCTTCCCACTTTTTTTTCGGGGGCAGAGTCAAGTTCGTTAGGGTCAGCAAATCAGTCTCACATCATATCTATAGCGATTCAGATCACCTCCCCAAGCTTACTTAATTTAATTGTGTGTGAGCAATCTGTCGTGATAAGTTGACCGATCCATAATGAAATATCGATTAAATTGCTTCGAAGGATGAGTTGTATGGGTATGCTTTTTTCCCATCAGAGCAATACTTGAACATTTTTTAATCTGGCGTCTTCCTTAACTGTTAGAAAAATGATGGTTTAGAACTTAATCATCAGATGGTAAAGTATACATTTGCCAAAAAGGAAAAATTGTTTAGTTTTTATCAACTTTATAAAGAAAGAGGGAGGAAACAGAACAACATCAATTATTGGAACAAAACAAAGTACAACTCCTAGTAATAGACTAGAACAAGCGGCCGGCATGTATTTGTCGGGAAATCCATTTTATTATGCATTTGTATGCTCCTTTTGATGGTGATTAAGTTAATGATTATTCACATCATTGATCAAATTGGGAACCGAAACTGAGCTGGCGTACATATGAAATTATTAGTTGTAAAAATAAGGATTTAACTTATGTACATTATTTATATTGATATTGTAACAAAATTTTCCATTATTAACGTGTCTATTTTAAGGTTACTTTACTTTTTAAGATATCAACTAGTTATATGTTGCTCTAAGTTATCTTGATCTAATTTTTGAAAAAGAAAAATTCAATTGTTAGTATGCAGAAGTTAAATTATTAGAAAAAAGATGATGTGGGGACTAAGGCAATTGAACACCACCAACTCTCTCTCCGGCAACGGTATTTTAACGCAGAGCATAAATTTATGTATAAAATTTATTAAAATTACAACAAATAATAAATATGAACACATGATTTTTAAAAATATAAGTGAGCTCAATACAAAAAAACTTAAATATTGAACTCATAAACTTAAATTCTGGATTCACCTATGCTCCCCGACCCTATCACACCTATTGACTTCACTCAGTTATCTTCCATTGGCATCAAAAGGAGGAGGAAGAAGCAACTGTGGAGTCAAAATTTTTATAAAAAGATGTTAATATATAAAAAAGTAAAATACAAAAAACTTAAGAAAATTCAGCATATAATATATACATAAAAATAAAATTTTGAGCAAATTAAACAGTGTAATTTCCGATTAAGGGGTGTCAATTCCTTAGCCTAAGCTAGCTGCAGCAGTGGGAAGAAGTCTAGAAAGATCCAAAGATTTTATAATAAAATTGTTAATAGCGAACGTTTCATCATTTCATGTGCCTTGGAACGTTCGGCGGATCTTAGAGCAGCAAAATATTTTTTAATATACATACTTTCTTGTTACATACATAAATATATATTTTAAATATATAGATACTAAATGAACAATCTAATAAGAGAGAGATCCACCTTTGTAGCCATTATTTCAAGTTTGTTTTAGCCATTCCTTCAAGTTACCTCTACACGATGTGATTTAAGATTTTTTTTTTTTACTTTTCAAAAATCGGTTTGATTAATGAAACTTAATTAGTTGTTTAAATACGAATTAAAAAAATTTATATTCATGCCAGAAAACTGTTAAAAGTAAATAATTATTTATTTTTAAAATACTAAAGAGACAGTGTTGATCATTTGAGTGCACATTAAATATTGTTGAATTGTATATGAATTTATGCAACAATATATTAGCTCATTAATATGTTTTATCTCCTTTATGGACCCAGATATCCTGCAAACGCCTTCAATTATAATGTCTACCACCTGAGTCTGATTCCTGTGAGAATATGGCCACTTCCCTATGTAGGGCTCTGCACGGATCAGATCGGATTGGATTTAACCCATTTTGAATTGAAATTTCGGATTCTACAAAATGTAATCCGAATTCGATTTGAATTAATATTAAATCGAATCGGATATTAAAATTTGAATCGGATAAATATTTTGGATTTTCAAATTTCCAAAGACGTTTCAAATGCTGCTTAATGATTCCACCAGTAAGATTGCTGGTTAGGACTTAAGTTAGGAGAAAATACAATCTAATAAAAAGGGATTTGGACTCTCGGAGAAGAGAGGCATAAGTCGGAACAGAGAAATATGTGAGAGAGATATCGATATAACCTAACTGGGCTGCCTAAAAAATGAAATAAGAAAGAAGCCTAACCCTAAGATTTTAGTCTAATATTTATATAGGTCCATATAATTCCGGATTTCGGGTCAAATCGAATTAAAATTGTACCAATCTGAATCCAATTCAAATATCCGAAATTTTATAAAACATAATCCATATCCAATCCAAATAACCGAAATCCGAAATCTAAAAATCCAAAATTGAGTGAATCAGTTCAAATTTCGAATATACCCCATGTTTATTTGACAAATGATATAGGCGAATTTATAATTCAAAATCAGTAGTTACAAAATAAATGTGAACGTATTATATGTATATATTTTAAATTTTTTCCCTGCCTCATAAGTAGTGATATATTTCGAACTAAAAGCAATATTTTAGTTGAATTCACAGAACCCATTATAAATCTGCCTTTAAATGTATAATTAGCTGGAACCATCAGTGTTTAATTTTGAAGGGAGGAAAATGCAACTACCAGTTAACCATTATGAATAGATGGAGCTGGGTAATAATTTTGAAGAAAATCCATCATGTCATACTTCAATAAGTATCCTCTTAAAAAAAAAAAAAAAAATCCTCTTCATCCAGTTCACATTTGTGGCAATGGTTGCGAATTTTGTATAAGTATGCGAGGTGCCATTTGTGTGTGTTCCCATTTGAACCTTTACTTATATTGAATTGTTATCGTTTGTTCTAATGAGATTTTAGTTATTGTATTTTGGTTATATATCTTGTTGCTAGATTTGTTGACAAGTGAGTATTGTTTGACTTAAAAACTTCGTTAGTATTTCTTTGATATGTTTACTGAGTACATGTCGGTTGTACTCATACTACACTTCTGCACCTTGCGTGTATATTTTGGAGCTGAGTAGCTGTGAAGACGGAGCTTACATTAGAGATGTACCGGCGAATCGGATTCATGCTACCCTTTTTTCATGGTAGCTTAAGATTTCACTTCTGTTTATATAAATTTCAAACATATATTGTATTTATTCATGTCACCAGCTTTGCAAATCTAAATCATAGTGACTCATGGATTGTACTACCAATCCTCGAGGTAATTGTATTATATTATATTGCAGTTTTATTAATATATTGATGATTTCTCAGTCTAGTAGTAAATTACACCGTTTGACTTACCTAGCAGGCGGGTTAGGTGCCATCACGTTATTGGTGAGATTTTTGGTCGTGAGGAAAATTCGTCTTTATTAAGTATTTGAAACGTGTATTTAAAAAATAGATTAATAAGTCAATATATTGAAAGTTATTAGGTCCAAGTGCGCGCAAAGTGGCCAAGATAATAATCTATTATTTTCTCTACATGAGATTATTTGAACTTGATGTATAATTGTTAAGATACTTGAATTTGAAGTGTATAATATGATGGTAAGTAATAGGTATAGATATTAATACACATATCGTGTTATAATATCAATGAGAACAATCGGTTGATGTTACTTTCAGTTCGTTTCGAGAGAGTACTCGGACCCATCGGTCGACGAACATTACCAGAAAGCTCATTTCGTTTCGATTAGGTAATATTCGTCCATATTTGTTTTGATTCTATCTTCTTCTCCTTCTTCTCTTGTTCTGTTTTTTTTTTTTTTAAAGCACAATAGGTTTTAGCAAGTAATCAATCTTTTTTTTGCATATTAGGATTACTTAAGTATTTGTATTTTTAGTGTTAAAAATCAATGTTTCATGTTCGAAATTGCTCTGCACTTTCTATTTTCGGGGTCAAATGGAGACTTGCCTTGGCTGATAGGCAGACCCGTTAGTCTCGAGGCAGTAAGTGCACACTTAGGTGGGTCAGGGGTTGTATTCGAAAGATAATAAAACCTTAGAGGGTAAAAGAAGAAGGGCTCGAAAAGAAAAGGGGTAACTGCCAACATAGCAGCTGGCAGTGTTTAGTTACAAAAATATTCTTCCCTCTGTCAGACCCTGATTTTGCGCTGACAGATTCCCCTTTACCCATTGGACTCTCTTGAATCCAACCTTCAATATATAGGCATACTGATAGAGCAGAAAGAGACACACACTAATCCCTAAAAAAGAAAACTATCTATGAAAAAATAGAACTTAGCTAAAAGGTGAAAGAAAAGAGAGCAAAGTTCTGGAGAAAATTCTGCTTTAGTTTCTGGGATTAGGATTAACATTCTAGCTGTGGAATTGATTGATTTTAGCTGCTAAAGTTTGTTGCTGCCTTTGCTGTTGAATCTCTTTTTTAATTCTGACTCCTACCTTATCAAATTGCTATTTGATTTCTGCTTCTAGGTATGCAGCCTCTTCTGTAATTCTTCTTTGAAGTATGTAAATGATGAATGAACCGTGAACTTCATGATCCTACCTATATTTATTTGTTTATAATATCCTTTGTAAGTTCTGTTGTGGTGTTCTATGAAACTGTCTGCTTGAGTTGAAATCTCAGTTGTAATTGCTAGTTGTTTCCTGGTTATATTGTGCTGTTAAGAAATTGTTTGCTTGACTTAAAACTTAAGTTGTAATTGCTTGCTATTTCAAAGATTCTATCTGCTGATCTACTGCTTGGTCAGTCCCTACTTGTTATGTTTAAATGCTATATTGAGAGAAGGATACTTGTCCTTAATCTGGAATTTTAGCTTGGTAGTTGTCCAGTTAAGCAGTCATATTTTGAGGGATATTGTCTAAACTAAAGTCAGTCAGTCCTCAGGTTTGATTACTGATTGTTCAAACTCGAAGATTGAAAGACTCTATGCAATACTGTAATGTGTGGATGATAACTTCATTCTTCTACAAGCAGTGAAAAGGAATCTGGAATGTAGGCGTAGATGTATTCATATAGTTGTTTCTAGTTTTGAAGCTGTATTTGTTAGGAATAGCTATTGTGATGTATTAAGTCTAAATTCCAGCAGATTTGAACTCTTCGACAATTATTTTAGTTAAATGCACAGTATTATAAACATTGTATAGTTTGGGAGCTGTATTTGATAGGAATAGTCACTATAATGTACTAAATTTCATTCCAGCAGTTTAGAACTTTGTCTATTATTGTGTTTAAGCATGTAGTATCATGAATGTCATAGATTATGCTGGAATTTACAATGTTTACTGGTATTTGCCTGATTTTGAGCTAAATTGGGCCTAAAGTAGGCTGGCCCAGTTAAGTACCACAAATATGATATATAGAAGTGGTAGGCGATTTTGGGCTTTGATCCAGAGCCCATTAACGCCCTGCTCATGCCCAGTCTGTTTTCACGAAATGGGCTGGTAAAGCGCTGAGGGCTTCACATGTAGCCTAGACCAGCACATACGCAGCTTCGCGAACTGGGCTAGTAAATGCGCTAAGGGCTTCGCAATTGCCTTATGCATGCTCATATCCGATCTGCTCCAATATAATTGAAATGTAATATAAGTTTTAGAATTATAATCTTTCTATTTTAATTAGCACATGAATTTGCCAAGAATCCCAAGATTAATCCTACAAAGAACTTCCATAAATTGTAGCCCCTCATAGTGAATTACCAAATAGTTTGAAAACATAGTTCTCGAATATCGTTGTTTGCTTTAGGCGCGTTTAAATAAATCATCATGACTATGGGTACGGTTCTCGTGGTGTCAATGATACGTAATCCCAATTCAAGTATGTGTTTCACGTGACTTGATCGCAACTTCGAATGTTAATAATAATAAATATGTTGTAAATCGCAGGTGCGTCCCACGTGACGTAATTTGCAATATGTACGAAAACAATAAGTGTGCGACATCGCGACTTATTCAAACAAACTCTGTAAATCTTAAAAGCAACTAAAATTCTATTAAAAGCGGTTAGAAAGTTAAAATGCACAATAGATTTTAAAATAGGTAATAAATCAGATAATTAGGCCAAGTATTAATTGTTGAGCGACCATGCTAAAACCATGAAATCTGGAAACACCTAACACCTTCTTCTGGGTTAACAGAATTTTTACCCGGTCTTCTGTATTCGCGGACCATAAATAGAGTCAACTTTCCTCGATTTGAGATTTTAAAATAAACCGGTGACCTGGGATACCACAATAATTATTCCAAGTGGCGACTCTAAATAAATAAATGATCCTATTTTGAATAATATTACTTTAATTGGAAAAACTCCCTATTCCTCGAAAAAAGGAGGTGTGACAGCTTTGGTGACTATGCTGGGGATCGAACCCAGAATCTTTGGTTCATGGTTCAGAATTCGAGCTTCGAATAACTGTTATACTTGGATTTTGTTTGTTATATGATATTTTACGTGTTTTGAGCCTAATGTGCTACATGTCACTTTTATCGCTTTGATATTCTGTGAACTGTATATATAAACTGTTACGAAATCCCTTCTTCTCTCTGAGTCTTCTAAATCTTCTGGGAAGCTCACGCTGGCGTGGCTTCTTTTCTATTAGAGTGTTATATCCCTAAATTTAGAACGAGGATTAGATCAGTTACAAAGCTGGATGGCCTTTTGATTCCTGGTACGTTGCCCCACCCCCCTCCCCCCCTCCGGCTCGAGTCATCCGCTCGGGTAAGCCAGGTCTAGAACAACACACCCCAGGATTCAAAACTAGAATAACATTGCCTCATGCCAGATCCCTAGTAGGAGCGTTTGTTTGCATCACGTGCATTTGACTTTAGCGACTCAACACAGGGGTTGGGTACGTCTAGGACAGGTGTACCCAAGATTAAAAGACCATCCTGATGCATTTTACGTGCTACTTGTGCATTTATTTGTTTTGGCTCGCATGTTAACTGGCTTTTAGAGTTAAAAAAAAAAAAGAGAAAAAAGAATAACAGAGAAAAACCAAGAGTGAGAGAAAATTTTTCCGGTTATGAAAAATTTAGATATTTGAAAAATCTCGAAACTCTACCGAAATTTTGGAAAAAAAAAAAAGAAAAAAAAATCATTTCAAAATAAGTTACCTTTCCCTGTTGCCTCAGAACTTACCGAACTACGCGGGTTTGATTCTCACCGGATGTGAGATACGTAGGCAACCTTCATCAGGTTCAGCCATATTTTTGCAAAAAAATAAAAAAAATAAAAAAATAAAAAATATGAAATGTTGTCATTTTGTCGTAAATAAAGGTGGGGGATGCCGTTTTTGTCCAAATAGCTAGAATGTCCCAACGGGACGCCGGAAGACTGTTTTTGCAAGAATAGCCACCTATAGTCCTTTATCTATATTTTGGCCACTTAGTAAGCACAACCGTAAAATCTTCCTATTCGAAGTGCTGAAGGTTCGTATTTGCAAAAGTAGTCCTGATCTGTTTTTAAAATAAAAATAACAAAAAAAAAAAGAAGAAAAAGATTTTTAAAATAAAATTCACATGGTTAACCTGGTCACCCTAATTTTTTTTTTAAATGTGCAGAGCACTGCTCTGAACTTACCGGTAAAGGTTTTGGACCATATTCCTCTAGCACTCCATATGTGGTGGTAGGATTTGGGAAAACAGGGACAATACAGGGTCAATCAATACCTGGAGGCACTCATTGGGCTATTAAAGGTCCAACCTAGAAGTGATTTGATAGAGGCACTGGTATCATTTTGGGACCCCGCTTACAATGTTCTACACTTCTCAGATTTTGAGCTTACACCTACTCTGGAAAAAATGGCGGGTTATGCTGGGAGTAGAGAAGGATTAAGACACAAGTACTTGGTCTCCCCAAGGACCATTACTCCCCACAAGTTTCTAGACCTACTAAAAATTAAGTAGGCAAATAATGGCAGAAGGTCTAGCAGGTGGGGTTTGCACTTTTCACTTCATATACCAGCGGTACAGGCACTTAAGAGGATTCGAGGACCTAGAAAATAGACTCTGCAGTAAAGGAAACCGGGCGAAATGGGAGACGCATAGATGCTTTGCTTTTATGGTGGCATTTTTGGGCCTTCTGGTGTTTCCAAGAGAAGATGGGCATATTGATTTGCGTATAGCTAGAGTTGTCCACGTTTTGACTACCCAGGCTAAGATTACCCTCGCTCCCATGATTGTGTTAGACATATTCTGAGCCCTCACATCCTGTAAGGCCGGAGTCAGGTTTTTCGAAAGATGCAATCTATTGTTGCAAATGTGGATGATCGAGCACCTTTATCACCGTCCCAGATATATAAATTATGGTTGTACTGGAAAAAATTGCATTGAAGAATTTGGTACACGAGTGACGGGGTTCGAAATTCCAGAAGGGGTCAAAGATTGGATCACCCGCCTACGTTGTATAACCGTGGATCAGATAGAGTAGACATTGGGTTGGCTCCCTGTTGATGAAATTATTTACATGTCTACCACTCGACCATACTTCCTTCTGATGGGCCTACGAAGTATCCAACCTTCCTTATCAGATTTTGAGACAACTAGGAAGATGCCAAACGGTCTCTAGAGATGGAGATCTTAGTCCATATGTGGTTGAAATCCGCTCCGATGCCCAATTTCCTGAAGATGTGGTCCATCAAATTTGGAGTGAATGCCAGTATTTGGGGGGGAAACACCTGAGTACACGATTTGTCCAAAGGCGAGGCTTTACCGGGTTATGTCTCTTGGTATGAAAAGAGAGTCGCGACAAATGACGAATCTGAACGGCCGGCTAAAAGGCTCCATATCCAGGAATTTGTTGATGCGGCACAAGAACAGTGGGCTTGGGTAGCCAAAGAGAAAGAATACTGGGCTACCATAAGCAAATTAGAGGATCAAATCAGAATCATTAAATTTGATAGTGGACTGCAAGCTGCTGAGGATGAAGGAGAGAATAAAAGATTGGTCCAGGAAAACGAAGCCCTCCGAGCTCAAATCCGAAAAATAAAAATAGCCGCTGAAACGCCAATGAGAAGCGAGAGGGATGAAAAAATCATAAGCAATTTAAGGCGAAAAGTGCACGATTATATAGCGGATCTGACCAAAGCCGAGGAAGACTTGGTAAAAGTTCGAGCAAAATTGGCAAGAGTTGTAGAAGAATAAGCAAAGTCAGCTTGCCAATTAAAACAAAGATATGATAGAGGAATCACGACTTTGAGGGAAAAGCTAATTGCCCTCGAAAATGAAATGGTTTGGCAGATAAAGGATTTTAAAATAGAAAGAGAATATTGTTATGCACTGATTTGCCAATTAGAACAATGCATGCAGAAGTTGCAAGACTAAAACAAAACAGCCACGCAGGTACTGGGAGCCTGTGCACAGCAAATTGGACGCTTGCTCCAAGAAAAGGGTGTCATTAGAATGAGAATCAAAGAAATAGCCGATTACGCTGCCATGAAGTGCCACAAATGTGAGGGAATGACCAGGTCTATGTTTTTTACCTCAGTGCTGACCTTCGCTCACTAGGTGATGGCCGATCTAGAGTTCCTCCAGGAAGAGATGCACGCAGGCCCGCGCCGAGACCGGCTGATGTCACGCGGGCCCTTGAAATAGCATTTGAAGCTTTGATGTATTCTTGAATTTTCGATTTTGTTTCTAGCCTATATTTTACTTTTTTTGAGTCTGTTTGTCCTTTCGTCAGTACCAAGTTTGCTTGTTATTAGGTTCCAAGTCTGCGTCACTTTTCTCTTTTAGTTATCAGTACCTTCGAGTCCTTGTAATAGAAAAACCAAAAAGATTTTATTAATGAAATTTTTGAGATAACCCAATTTTTTTTTTTCACATTTATTCTCCTGAACTACGTAATAGTCTGATTCATGCGGTATCATGATACGTAGGCAATTCCCATCAGGTGCGATCATAGCCCTATCTAAAAATAAAAACAAATAAAAAAAGACAGAGAAAGACCACGAAAAAAAAAGAGAGAGGAGAGAAAATATATGGAGTGAGCGATAAAAGAGAAGAGCTATAAAGTAAAAGAGATAGTGAAAGCCGGGATGAAACACGCAATCAAGGCAAAAACATTTTAGAAACGTTTAACTGTCCAAGTGCATTGCATTCCCAATGTGTGATTTCTTATCTATTAAATATTTTTTAAACTAACAAGGGTGTTGTGTGCAACAACTCTAGTAGGTCTTATAATTTGGTTGATTTTGTTGGAAATCTGGCTTCTCACCCCTAGTTTACAAGATCAAAAGGAAAGGCCCCAATGGCTTCGGAAGGCAATCTCCACATCGTTAACATCGAGGATAGCCCTGAGCCGGTTATTTCACAAACAGAAACGGCAACTGCCGAAGACAATAAGATGTTACGGCTCCGGATGTTGGAAATATGGGACGCCTGGTCAAACGGTAGAGAACTGCCAAGCACTATCCCCGATTTCCCCGAAGCGGTCCCAAGGATAGTTGGAACCATTAATGTCCCCATGGCAAATCCATTTGTCCCATTTGAGTATCCCCCTACGTCATCTTTTACCGGTATGCCTTCTGTGGTTCGCCCCTAGGCGCCGTTCTCTGGAGCACGGTCAATGGTGGTTTCTGCACCACCGGTCTTTACAGTGGAACCACCAACCATGCCTTGGCCATGCTTTGAGCCTTCGGCATTCACTTTTCAGGGCCCGCAATTTCAGCCGGACGTAACTCATGTTACTCTAGACTCATACGCCCAACCACCACAATATGAATCCCCGATTGAACCAGAAATGGCAATAAGGAACCCGGAACAAGAGGAAATGGCTCGAAATATGAAAAGCTTGGAACAGAGCCTGAAAAAAATGCAGGACCTGAGCGGCCAAAAGAGTATCTCATACTCCGACCTGTGCATGTTTTCCCATGTCCACTTACCAGCGGGTTTCAAAATGCCAAAGTTTGAGAAATGTGATGGACATTTGGAGATCCCATTGCTCATTTAAAAAGATACTGCAATAACCTGCGAGGGGCTGGAGGAAATGAAGAGTTGTTAATGGCATATTTTGGAGAGAGCTTGACAGGAATTGCTTCAGAGTGGTATATGGATCAAGAAATTACTCATTGGCATGTGTCAGACGATCTGGCCCGAGATTCTGTTCGCCAGTTCCAGTATAATGTGGACATCGCTCTAGACATAAATTCCTTATCTAATCTGAAGAAGAAAACTGCAGAGAGTTTCCGCAAATATGCTATCAGATGGCGCGAGCAGGCTACCAGAGTAAAACCACCCATGGCTTACCCACAAATGGTCACAGTTTTCTTGCAGGACCAAGAGGCCGATTATTTTCAAAACATGATGTCCGATATGGGAAAACCATTTGCTGAAGCGATCAAAATCGGAGAAATGGTGGAAAATGGTTTGAAAACTGGTAGAATATTGAGTCAAACTGCCTTGAAAGCCACCTACCAAGCCATCCAGAACAGCTCAGGGAATCTTCCTAGTCGGAAAAAGAGGGAGGAGGGAGCTATGATGGCTTCAGGATCACGAGGGCCTCGTCAATCATTTGAGTGCTCTTACATGCCTCCCAAAACCTCACGACATTATTATCCACACCAAGATGCTGCCTATGTCATAGCACCGCCCCACCATGCGGTGATGAATGCCCAACCTTACGCCCGTCCATCGCAGTAGTATAATCAAGCTCGAGCTCCACTTCCCAGAAATAACCATCCCTACCAAGCTCCATATAATCCTCGTCCACCACAAAATACACACCAACGTAATCAACGCCCTCGTGAACCTCCTATGAGAACCAATTTTACCCATATTAATGAATCTTACTCCAGCCTGCTCCAGAAGTTGATCCAACTGGGTCTGTTGCAACCGGTACCCCCAATGGGCAGAACCCCGAGTCCTCATCATATCGGGCCGATACCAGGTGTACTTAGCATTCGGGAGCAGAAGGCCATGATACAGAGGACTGTTAGACCCTCAAAAGGACAGTCGAAAGCTTGAGAGACGAGAAAATAATTGTGTTAAGGGACGAAGAGATCCCTAATGTGACCAACAATCCATTACCAGCTCACAAAAATAAGCCGGTCATTGGAATTATTTGCAACTACGAGGAGTTTGATCCAGCGTTAAAAGCCATTATTGCCATCGCTGATTCAGGTACAAGGCCCAAAGTGACGGTAAAGCAGGCCAAAACTGAGGAGAAAGTCATTCTGGTTCCTCAAGTTGTTGAAGCAAAGGTTGGGGCGGCACCTGCTAAAAAAAGGTCCTCTATGTTCCTAAGGCCCCGAGGAAAGAACCGCTCATCTTGAATATTCCCAGGAAGTTCGAGGAAGAGAAGGGCATGTTGAGTGTGCCAAGAGTGTATGTGCCAAAGGGAGCCTATGTGGCGCGTGGGCCTGTAATTTCACCAAGACTGACTGAGCCCATGGTTATCATCCGCGCACCACAAAGCCCCATGAAGGACCGTACCGCAGTCCCCTGGACCTATGACAGAACCATAGTCACCTACAAGGGGAAAGAGGTCATAAAAGAGGTGAATGAAATGAATAAGTCTGGGGAGTACCATAACCTAGAAGAGCTAAAAAGGTTCAAATTAAACAAGGATAAAAGGCTACTATCCAAGAAGCATGTCAGCAATGAGGAAGCGGAAGAGTTCCTCAAAAAGATGAAAGCTTCAGAATACGTAATAGTTGACCAACTTCGGAGGGCTCCTTCCGCGGTTTCACTCTTATCTCTGTTGTTGAGCTCGGATGAACACCGGAAGGTGCTCCTGAAAACACTCAATGAAGCATATGTCTCGGTTGATATTTTCGTCGAATAATTAGAGAGAATGGCACAAAGATTCTTCGAGGCCAACAGAATTTCCTTCAGCCGCGATGATTTGCCCCCAGGGGGAGCCGCCCACAACAAGGCCCTCCACTTGATAGTCAAATGTGAGGGCTATTATGTGAAAAGAGTAATGTTAGACGATGGATCCGGGTTGATATCTGTCCTCTCTCAATGCTATAAAAAATGGAGATCGGAAAGAATCACGGCAAACAATGTGTGCGTCTGGGCTTTTGATGGGGTCAAAAGAGACACCATTGGGGAAATTGATCTAATCCTGATCATTGGCCTCGTGGACTTTGAGGCAACTTTCCAGGTTTTGGACATGGAAACCTCATATAATTTCCTTCTGGGAAGACCATGGATTCATGTCGTAGGAGTTGTTCCTTCCACCCTTTATCAAATGGTTAAATTTGAGTATGATGATCAAGAAATTGTCATCCACGGAGAAGATGAGCAGTCCATCTACAGGGACCCTTAAGTACCGTGTCTGGAAGCTAAGGAAGGTAGCGAACATATTGTATGCCAAGCTTTCAAAATTGTGTTAGCCGACCACTGCGAAGAAGGGTCCCATTACTCAACCTTGCTTATCTAATGCTTCTGTCATAGTTGCCAATCAAATAATTAGACATGGGTATAAGCCCGGGAAGGGGCTTGGGTTGTCTCTGCACGGTATCACTAAACCCATCATTTCAGCCGCCAATGAAAAGTTTTTCAGTATGGGTTCCCAAGCTACAGAGGTCGACAGAAAATGGGCCGATAAGCACAAAGAAAAAGGGTGCGTCCTGTCCCAGCCTATTCCACATCTCGCCCAGACATTTGTCAAACCAAAGTATGTGGAAGAAGAAGAAGAGGCCTTCACGGCCAAAGAAATCGATGGCATCTGTGAATCTCTGAAGCAAATGTTATATGAGTCGCACATGGTCCAGCTCGGAGAAGGCAAGAGCAGTGCCGAAGTGCAGTATGTAGGACTGGATGCCAAACTCCAGAATTGGAAAGCTACCCCATTCCCTGTCAGACGGGAGTCCAGTAGTCCAATCTTGCTATCTCTTCTGCATTACGAGTTATTTCAGGGTGTAACTCGAATGTTTTTACTTTATTGTCATTTAATTTTGATGTAAACCCTCGTATCTTCAATTCAATGAAATGGAATCAATATTTCATTCGTCTTCTTCCTTTTGTCATGATCTTGCTACTTTTCTTGTCTTTTCCTTTTTCAGTTCTAACGATGCGGATTTAAATAACATGACATGCTTGCAGACTTCATGCTCAGATCCTAAAATGCCGTCTAACTATGAAATAATGAATCAAGAACCAGAATATGATGAGGATGAGGCTTTTAGGGAAATAAATCGAGGATTGGAACAATTTGAGAATAAGCCTATGCCAAACTTAAATGAAACCCAGCCATTCAACTTAGGAAGCCCGGAAGAGATCCGAGAAACCATGATAAGTATTCATGCTGAGGAAAGAACTAGAGATGCATTGATTCAACTTTTGTTTGAGTTCAAAGACGTGTTCGCATGGTCCTATGATGATATGCCCGGGTTGAGTGTCGATCTGGTGGCACATAAGTTGCCTATATATCCTGGTTATTCACCCGTCCAACTAAAGCAAAGAAAGTTCAAAGTAGATATCAGTGACAAGATCAAGGAAGAAGTGACTAAACAATTGAAAGCTGGTGTGATTCGAGTGGTCTGATACACCACGAGGTTAGCTAACGTGATTCTGGTACCGAAGAAAGATGGGAAAACCCGAGTGTGTTTTGATTACTAGGATTTGAACAAACATGAGATACAGTCCTTCGCGGATTTTTATGCTGGGTATCACCAGGTCCTGATGGATGAAGAAGATGCAGAAAAGACGGCTTTCACCACACCTTTGGGGCACTTACTGCTACAGGATCATGCCATTTGGTTTGAAAAATGTCGGGGCAACCTACATGAGGGATATGACAGCCATCTTCTATGACATGAAGCACCAGGGAATTGAGGTGTATGTGGATGATGTGATCATTAAATCCAAAACTCAGGAAGGCCATGTGCGAGATCTGAGGAGATTCTTCGAGCGTTTGCGCATGTATGATTTAAAATTGAACCCAGCTAAATGTGCATTTGCGATTCTGTTTGGAAAACTTATAGGGTTTATAGTCAGTTGCAAGGGCATTGAGCTAGATCCGACAAAGATAAATGTCATTCGGGACTTGCCACCCCCGAAGAGCAAGAAAGAAGGTATGAGTCTGCTAGGGAGATTGAACTACATCAGCAGATTTATCGCCCAGCTTACTACCACTTGTGAGCCCATATTCAAACTGCTAAAGAAAGATGCGACGATCGAATGGATAGATTAGTGTCAAGAAGCTTTTGACCAAATTAAAGAATACATGTCGAACCCGCCAGTTCTGGTTCCACTCGAGCCAGGAAGACCTTTGTTCTTATACCTGAAGTCCTGGAAAATTCTTTTGGCTGTATCCTAGGCAACACGATGTGACTGGGAAGAGGGAGCAAGCCATATATTACCTGAGCAAGAAGTTCACCAGTTTTGAAGCCAAATACACTTTATTAGAAAGAACTTGTTGCGCCCTAACTTAGGTCGCCCAGAAGTTCAGACATTATCTGCTGGCTTACACCACATATCTCATAACCAGGATGGACCCTTTAAAATATATATTCCAGAAGCCGACGCCTACAGGAAGGTTGGAAAAATGGCAAATCCTGCTCACAGAATTTGACATTGTCTATGTCACTCGTACGGCAATGAAAGCCAGAGCCTTGGAAGATCATCTAGCTGAGAACCCGGTATATGATGAATACCAACCTCTAAACACATATTTCCCAGATGAGGAAGTGAACTCAATTGAAGTAATGCCAGAGGATACCGATACTTGGAAAATGTTCTTTGATAGAGCTGTAAATGCCAAAGGTGTTGGGATCGAATCAAGTCTGATTTCACCCATAGGGCAGCATTATCCGGCAACAGCCTGGCTTCGGTTCTTTTGTACAAATAACATAGCCGAGTATGAAGCTTATATCATGGGAATGAACATGGCAATTGATATGGATATAGAAAAATTATTAATTATGGGAGATTCTGATTCGATCATTCGACAAGCCCAAGCCGAATGGGAAACTCGAGACATCAAACTCATCCCATACAAGCAACATGTAGAAGATCTTAGCAAACGTTTCAAGTTCTTTGAGTTCAGGTATATTCCTCGATTCCACAATGAGCTAGCAAATGCACTAGCTACTTTGGCCTCAATGCTGCCGTATCCGGGTAATTGTCATATTGACCCGCTGGAAATTCAAGTCGGAGAAAGGCATGGTTATTGTAATGAAATTGAAAGGAATTGGATGTTCAGCCATGGTACCATGATATCGAAAGTTTCTTGAAAACAAAAGAATATCCCGAGCAAGCCACTGGAGATCAAAATAGAACTATCAGAAGGCTTGCAAGTAGTTTCTTCTTGAGTGGCGAGGTTCTATACAAAAGAACCCCAGATCTGAACCTATTAAGATGCGTAGATTCCCGAGAAGCTGAAAAGATCATGAAAGAAGTGCATTCCGGAGTTAGTGGGCCTCACATGAACGGATATGTGCTTCAAAAGAAATCCTCCGGACAGGTTATTACTGGATGACCATGAAAAAAGATTGCTTCAGTTTCGTCCGAAAATGCCATCTGTCCCGACACACGGCGACTTGATTCATGCACCGCCTTCAGAGTTACATCCTATATCAGCACCTTGGCCGTTTGTTGCGTCGGGCATGGATGTTATTGTGTCGATTGAGCCAAAAGCTTCAAATAGGCACAAATTCATCCTAGTTGCCATTGATTATTTCACAAAGTGGCCCGAAGCAGTTACCTTCAAAGCTATCACCAAGAAAGCAGTGGTGGATTTCGTGCATTCCAACATTATTTGTCGTTTTGGTATTCCTAAACCTATCGCTACAGACAATGCTGCAAATCTGAACAACCATTTGATGAGGGAGGTATGCGAACAATTTAAAATCACGCATAATATTTCAATCGCTTATCGGCCGAAAGCCAATGGAGCTGTTGAAGCAGCAAATAAGAATATCAAGAAGATTCTCAAGAAAATGATTCATAGTTCTAGACAATGGCATGAGAAGTTGCCCTTTGCATTATTGGGTTATCGCATAACCATGCGCGCGTAATTGGAGCCACACCCTACTTATTGGTGTATGGCACTGAAGCTGTAATACATGCAGTAGTTAAGATTCCCTCTCTTCGGATCATTGTAGAAGCTAAGATCGAGGATGAAGAATGGGTCAAAACCCGTTTGGAACAATTGACCATGATCGATAAAAAGCGAATGACCGCGGTTTGCCATGGGCAGTTGTACCATCAAAGGATGGCTTGTGCTTATAATAAGAAAGTGCGGCCCAGAAAATTTGAAGTGGGCCAGCTCATTCTGAGGGGTAGTCTCCCACATTATGAAGAAGCCAAAGGAAAATTTGCTCCATATTGGAAACGTCTACATATTATAAGAAGAGTATTGCCAAAGGGAACACTGTATTTGGGAGATATGGGGGAAATGATCCCGAGACGACTGTTAATGCAGACGCTGTCAAGAGGATACTATGTTTGACTCCTTTTTCACAACATTAATATTCTCTGATTCGGATGACGAAGGCTTTCATTCTCGCTACCTAAACACTATCAACCATTTGCAAACCTTTTGAGCTGGTTAACTTTTCTTTGATTACCCTCTTTGGAACCTGAAGATGTTAAAAAAAAAGGGAAAAGAAGAAGAAAAAGAAAATCAAAACAAAGTACTTTGAACTATGTTTGACTTGATTTCGAAAGGATACGTAGGCAGCCTCTCTCTGGGGTTCAGTCACACCAAAATAAAAATCTACATTCCCCCAAAAGTTGAAACTAGGGCAGATGTTATAATGGTGCAGCGACAATTTCGCTCAAAAGGTTCCAAAGTTGTAATTCAATCCAAATCATTTTACCCAAATCCTTTTCAAGTCCTTCCGATCGATCAACAAGAATGTTCAAAGAATTGGAAGATACAGTCACTTGAACCTGATACAACCAAAATTGAGAGAAATAAAATAAGAGAGTCTTATCGATGAAAACCCTCACGGGCACCATAAGGCGACGATGAGCAGAGAAAATGAAAAAGAGAGAGTCTTGTTAGTGAAAACCCGCAAAGGGCACTATAAGGCTATGGTGAGAAGAGAAATGAGAGAGGTCAGCTGGTGAAAACCCGCAAAGGGCACTACTAATCGAAAAGAGGATCTTCACAGCCATTGGCATCTACGGTCCAAGGCAAGGTTTCTCGATTTCGAGGCAAGAGTTGTGGTGAATTTCTGAGAGTCGGACGGTTTACATAGATCAGTCATCCAGTCCAAAAGGCATGTCATGTTCATGGAAGTCCGCATGTACTCCAAATAAGTTCTTCTTTCCTTTCCCGGAAGGGATGCCTCTTGTCTAAGTTCATTGTCGATTCCATTGTTTGTTTTTCTGTAAATCCCTTTCGGCCTAACTCTGTTCCAAAGCTAAGGCAAAGAAGGGATGGCAAGATTGATTCACAAGGCTCTCATTCGATACAAGCTAATGTGTAAAAAGGCACCCAACCTCGGCAGAGGCATCAGGTTAATCCCGGCTGGCCATGGTGGCTGATGCATTGAAACCAAAACTCTCAAAAGAAAGAAGTCAAATTGAAGTGCTTATAAGGGAGAAAGTGAATTTGAAAGGTTGAGTCCCGAGTGACTAACCATCTTGGTAAGGTTGAAAAGCTCAGGATTCCCAAGTGCTCTGAGGTTAAAACTAGAAGAAAGAAGTTGAATGCCCACAAAGACAAGATAAAGTTGAAAAGGTTAGGTTCCACTTGACCAACCGTCGTGATAAATTTTGGAAAAGCAAAGGTTCTTCGGGAACGGAAATGCATTTGATATTCAGGAAACAACTAATTGTAGTTTGAAGTCGTCATCAATAATCCGGCCAATATCAAGTGATTGAAACGCTCAGGGACGCAAAACCAACCACTATTTCAAACTGACAAATTGTTCTTTGTTTGGAAAATAGCAAAAAATAGGTGCAATCCCAAAGCAACCTCGCAAAAAGCAGGCGCAAACGAAAGGAAACTTCATGAGAGCTAGAAACAACTCTGTGATGACAACGACTCCAAAAAGGAAGTCTTCTCCAAATCCTTTCCCGCATTTTATATATGTTAAAAAATGAAATGAAAATGAAAAGAAAGAAAAGAAAGAAAATTCAAAATCATGGTAGTATAGGGTCTCCAATCGCTAACTGCATTTCCCAACATAGGGTCTCCACTCCCTAGTTGATTTTATTTTAGACATAGGGTCTCCACTCCCTAGTCTCCTTTTCCAACATAGGGTCTCCACTCCCTAGTTGATTTTATTTTAGACATAGGTTCTCCAGTACTTAGTCTCTTTTTCAACATAGGGACTCCACTCCCTAATTGATTTTATTTTAGACATAGGGTCTCCACTCCCTAGTCTTTTTTCCAACATAGGGACTCCATTCCCTAGTTAATTTTATTTAGACATAGGGTCTCCACTCCCTAGTTGATTCTATTTTAGACATAGGGTCTCCACTCTCTAGTCTCTTTTTCAACATAGGGACTCCACTCCCTAGTTGATTCTATTTTAGACATAGAGTCTCCATTCCCTAGTTGATTCTATTTTAGATATAGGGTCTCCACTCCCTAGTCTTCTTTTCCAACATAGGGTCTCCACTCCCTAATTTATTTTATTTTAAACTTAGGGTCTCCACTCCCTAATTTATTTTAGTTTAGACATAGGGTCTCCACTCCCTAATCTTTCTTTCCAACATAGGGTCTCCACTTTCTAGTTGATTTATTTAGACATAGGTTCTCCACTCCCTAGTCTCTTTTCCAACATAGGGTCTCCACTCCGTAGTTGATTTTATTTAGACATAGGGTCTCCATTCCCCAGTCTTCTTTTCCAACATAGGGTCTCCACTCCCTAATTGATTTTATTTTAGACGTAGGGACTTCACTCCCTAGTCTTCTTTTCAAACATAGGGTCTCCACTCCCTAATTGATTTTATTTTATATATAGGGTCTCCACTCCCTAGTCTCCTTTCCAACATAGGATCTCCACTCCCTAATTGATTTTATTTCAGACATAAGGTCTCCACTCCTTAGTCTCCTTTTCCAACATAGGGTCTCCATTCCCTAGTTGATTTTATTTTTAAACACAGGGTCTCACTCCCTAGTCTCCTTTCCAACATAGGATCTCCACTCCCTAGTTGATTTTATTTTAGATATAGGGTATCCACTCCCTAGTCTCCTTCCCTACATAGAGTCTCTACTCTCTGGTTGATTTTATTTTTAGACATAGGGTCTCCACTCCCTAGTCTCCTTTTCCAACATAGGGTCTCCACTCCCTAGTTGATTTTATTTTGGACATAGGGTCTCCACTCCCTAGTCTTCTTCTCCAATATAGAGTCTCCATTCCCTAGTTGATTTTATTTCGGACATAGGATCCCTATTCCCTAGTCTTCTTTTCCAACATAGGGTTTCCACTCCCTAGTTGAGGCACCATTTTAACAATTAGAGTACATCATTCCCAAAGAATCAGGTTTTTTATCGGGTACACCATTCTCGACCTTTATTTCTTTCAATAATGAATTAGTATAGAGTTTGGTCACAAATAACTCACGAAATTTTTTCTAATGAAAACTGAGGTAGAAAAAATTTTGTTCGTTTGTTTATTTTGGTGTCTGATCAGGTTTTACCTCGAGTCACAAGATTCGAGATGACCAGAAGAAGAAGTCCCAATACAGAATAAGAAAGAAAAAGAAAAGAGGTGAATCCAAAATGCAGAAGTAAATAAAAGACATGGAATGTTCAAGACATGGCTAAATCATGAGCATTACAATCCCTGTTTTGATCAAAAGAAGCTGTAGAAGAATGACAGTACCTGCAGATAGCGAGCATCAAGGTTCAGATCAGAGTCGGCATGAAGGATCAATCAAGACTCAAGATCAAGTTTCGAAAGACGTATAGATAGGAATCTTGTAACTCATAGTTGATAGGCTTGTTTAGCTTCTTTTTCATTTTTGACTTTGGTGTAATAAGGAGTTCAGCAAGTGACAACAGCAGCAACAGTAGCAACAACAGTGAAATCATAGCTTCTCCGGTAGTCCTAGCTACCAAAACTTCCAGAACTACATTGACCTGATTCCTTTATAGTCAAGGATATGTAGGCAATCTCGGAAGTAAGGTTCAGTCAAACTTTTTCCAGTTGCTTCACATGGAGTGTCAAACGGACAAAACTTGCTCGTAATTGCTCACTTTATCTTTGCCCGAAAACTCTGCATGTTCTCGAGCAAAGAGGGGCAGCTGTGAGCACGTAATTTTTACCTTGCGAAATATTCCTACAGAATTTAAAAAAAAAAAAAAAAAAAATTAATAACTTTTCTTATTGATTTGATTTTTGTAGAATTTTAAAATTTTCGTTGTCTGCATTTAGTTGCATTTTTGTGCATATTTAGTATTTCAAAATCATAGAAAATATCATAAAAATATCCAATTCTTCATTGCATAGCACTTCGAATTTTATTTGCATTTTTAGGATTTAATCACATACAAATTGCTTAATTGATAAATGAAAATCACAAAAAAAAAATTATACATTAGCTTTAATCAATTAGTTTAATTAATTAGTTTAAGTGCTAATTAGGTCTTTATTGTAAAATAAATGCAATTAGAAACAATGTGGCCATGTCTGCAAAAACTAAAGAAGGAAATGAAGAGGCTATTTTTGTTAAACTAGGCTAAGATCTCAAGAGGCTCAAATCGCCGAAATAGCTTAAAAGCCCAAACTCTAGTCGCGACCCGTCCAACCCATTCCCTATACCCGGTCCGCTCCATCAGTGACCAAAACGACACCGTTTTGGTCACGCTCGATCTCAGCCATTGATCGCCCCTCGATCCGACGGTTCGGAACTCATTTCTCACCTCCCTATATAAGTGTCCGAAACCCGTCTTCGCCCCCCCCCCCC
>MCJB01036771.1:47739-61668 GCA_002018475.1 Nicotiana obtusifolia
CCCCAACAAACCCTAGAGACGCCCTTCATCTCTCTCTCGCCCTCGTTCTCACAGCCGTCGCCGAGAATCGCCTCATGGCAGCGGCCCACCTCCAATCCACCCCAAATCACTCCCCCAAAGCCTTCTTAGTCTCCTTATCCCTAATCCCTAAACCATTCTCTCCAAAACTCCTACAACTTCACGGATTTTAAATCTAAGAAGTTGAAAACCCTAAAATCCCCCATTGTTGATTCTCGAGTTTCAGAACGCGATTCGACTCGGAACTCACATTAATCGATTATTCTCAATGAGAACAATCGATTGATATTACTTTCTATTCGTTTCAAGAGAATACTCGGACCCGTTGGTCGACGAACATTACCAGAAAGCTCATTTCATTTCGATTAGGTAATATTCGTCCATTTTTCTTTTCTTTCTGTCTTCTTCTCCTTCTTCTCTTGTTCTATTTTTTTTTTTAGCATAATTGGTTTTAACAAATAACCAATCTTTTTTTTTTGCATGTTAGGATTACTTAAATATTTGCATTTTTAGTGTTAAATATCATTATTTTCATGTTCGAAATTGCTTGCACTTTCTGTTTTCGGGGTCAAATGGAGACCTGCCTTGGCTGATAGGCAGGCCCGTTAATCTCGAGGCAGTAAGTGCACACTTAGGTGGATCGGGGGTTGTATTCGAAAGATAATTAAACCTTGGGCCTTAGAAGTAAAAATAAAAGAAGAAGGGCTCTAAAAGAAAAGGGGTAACTGCCAACAGGGCAGCTGGCAATGTTTAGTTACAAAAATATTCTTCCCTCTGTCAGACCCTGATTTTGCGCTCACATATTCCCCTTTTCCCATTGGACTCTCTTGAATCCAACCTTCAATATATATGCATACTGATAGAGCAGAAAGAGACACACACTGATCTCTAAAAAAGAAAACTATCTATGAAAAATAGAACTTAGCTAAAAGGTGAAAGAAAAGAGAGCAAAAATTCTGCTTCAGTTTCTGGGATTAGAGTAGCATTCTAGCTATGGAATTGATTGGTTTTAGCTGCTAAAGTCTGTTGCTGTCTTTACTGCTGAATCTCTCCTTTCAATTCTGACTCCTACCTTATCAAATTCTCCTATTTGATTTCTGATTCTAGGTATATAGCAGCCTCATCTGTAATTCTTCTTTGAAATATGTGAATGATGAATGAACCGTGAACTTCATGCCCCTGCCTATATTTATGTGTCTATAATATCCTCTGTAAGTTCTGTTGTAGTGTTCTATGAAACTGTCTGTTTGAGTTGAAATCTCAGTTGTAATTGCTTGCTGTTTCCTCGTTATATTATGTTGTTAAGAAGTTGTTTGCTTGAGTTAAAACTTAACTTGTAATTGCTTGCTATTTCAAAAATTCTATCTGCTGATCTACTGCTTGGTCAGCCCCTGCTTGTTATATTTAAATGCTATACTGAGAGAAGGATACTTGTCCTTAATATGGAATTTTAGCTTGGTAGTTGTCCAGTTAAGCAGTCATGTTTTGAGGGATATTGTCTAAACTAAAGTCAGTCAGTCCTCAAGTTTGATTACTGATTGTTCAAACTCGAAGATTGAAAGACTCCATGCAATACTGTAATGTGTGGCTAATAACTTCATTCTTCTACAAGCAGTGAAAAGGAATCTGGAATGTAGGCGTAGATGTATTCATATAGTTGTTTCTAGTTTTGAAGCTGTATTTGGTAGGAATAGCTATTGTGATGTATTAAGTCTAAATTCCAGCAGATTTGAACTCTTCGACAATTATTTTAGTTAAATGCACAGTATTATAAACATTGTATATTTTGGGAGCTGTATTTGATAGGAATAGTCACTATAATGTACTAAATTTCATTCCAGCGGTTTAGAATTCTTTGCCTATTATTGTGTTTAAGCATGTAGTATCATGAATGTCATAGATTATGCTGGAATTTGCAATATTTACTGGTATTTGCCTGATTTTGAGCTAAATTGGGCCTAAAGTAGGCTAGCCCAGTTAAGTACCACAAATATGATATACAGAAGTGGTAGGCGATTTTGGGCTTTGATCCAGAGCCCATTAACGCCCTGCTCATGCCCAGTCTATTTTCACGAAATGGGCTGGCAAACCGCTGAGGGCTTCATATGTAGCCAAGACCAGCACATACCCAGTCTGTTTTGCAAATTGGGCTGGTCAATGCACTAAGGGCTTCGCAATTGGCCCAAGCATGCTCATACCCGATCTGCTTCAATATAATTGAAATGTAATCTAAGTTTTAGAATTATAATCTTTCTAGTTTAATTAGCAAATGAATCTGCAAAGAATCCCAAGATTAATCCTACAAAGAACTTCCATAAATTGTAGCCCCTCACAGTGAATTACCAAGTAGTTAGAAAATATAGTTCTCGAACATCGTAGTTTGCTTTAGGCGCGTTTAAATAAATCATCATGACTATGGGTACGGTTCTCGTGGCATAGTCTATGATACGTAATCCCAATTCAAGTGTGCATTTTACGTGACTTGATGGCAACTTTGAATGTTAATAATAATAAACATATTGTAAATTGCGGGTGCGTCCCGCGTGACGTAATTTGCAATATGTATGAAAACGATTAGTGTGCAATATCGCGACTTATTCAACAAACTCTATAAATCTTAAAAGCAACTAAAATTTTATTAAAAGCGATTAGAAAGTTAAAATGCACAATAGGTTTTAAAACAGGTAATAAATCAGATAATTAGGCCAAGTATTAATTGTTGAGCGACCGTGCTAAAACTACGAAATCCAAAAATGCCTAACACCTTTTTTCGGGTTAACAGAATTCCTTACCCGGTCTTCTGTGTTTGCGGACCATAAATAGAGTCAACTTTCCTCGATTTGAGATTTTAAAATAAACTGGTGACCTGGGACACCACAATAATTATTCCAAGTGGCGACTCTAAATAAATAAATGATCCCATTTCGAATAATGTCACTTTAATTGGAAAAATTCTCTATTCCTCGGAAAAAAGGAGGTGTGACAATAACTGATAACTGATAAATGAAAACTGATAACTGAACAAAGGAATTAAGGATATGAAATCCCTCTTCTAAATGATGAACCACTTGTTTA
The DNA here is from genome assembly GCA_002018475.1 of Nicotiana obtusifolia. Classification (NCBI taxonomy): domain Eukaryota; kingdom Viridiplantae; phylum Streptophyta; class Magnoliopsida; order Solanales; family Solanaceae; genus Nicotiana; species Nicotiana obtusifolia. The sequence goes on from MCJB01036771.1 coordinate 50,833, forward strand.
TCTAAATAAACTACGGCCTCGGGCCCAATATATATGTGCACAAGTTACAGCCTCGGGCCCAAGTATACGTATTCATAACTACGATCTCAGGCCCAAAAATGTATAAAGCATAAACTACGGCCTCAGGCCCAAATATGCATAAAGCATAAACTACGGCCTCGGGCCCAAACTCAAGAACTGAGAATCATACTACAATATGTGATGCTGAAATACTGAATCATATTGAGTTACATGATATTAGAATACTGAATAGGACTAGACCGAGACATGTATTCATGAACTGATTATGAAAACTGAAACTTCAATTGTTTATGACATGCTGAGTAATCTAGACTGAGACTCATAGGTATCAAACTCAAGTCTATATTGATTACGCACTGAGCTCACAACTTTCAGAATGAAAGTCATGAACGAGTTAGGAAGCTAGAGAATAGAAGTTTTGCAACTGTTCAAGGAACTAGGCTTAACTATATTTCTGAGGCAATTAGTGTGTCGTAAAAGAAACATAATTTAGGGAGAATCATTAATATTCCAAACTTAGAGAGTTAGCCTCACATAACTTAACTTCATGCTCTTGAGCGTAATACAATATTTTTCAACCCTTTTAACTTTAATCTATAGCAATATAAGTCAAATGGATTCCATATTAGCAATAATACTCATATTTTGGTTACTTAGGCATTTTATCAAATACTTGGTGGGTATAAAGCTTCATAGCCCTTATTAATGGTGTTTCTACACCCAAAAATCCATTCTCTTGCTCCTAGATAATTCTAAGATCTCAAATTGTTATAATCAACATCATTCTTCATCACCCACAAGATAAACAACACCCTTAACCAATAATCAAAAATCAACAACCCAAACTTATAACCATTCATGCTTTTTCTGTCAAACCCATCGACTCATATCTCATGAACTAGAGTATATAATCATTAATCTAATACTGTAGTCAATTAGAGGGTGAAGATATTATCTTTTGACGTTCAATCCTCTTGAATTCGAGTTCTAGGGTTTCCTTTCTGAACAATGATGGCTCGATCGAATATCTAATGATTTGAAGGGTTTACCCATGTTAATCAGGTGTTGGAGAATTAAAATTAACTTAGAATCATCATTATAATTTACCTCGGATGATGGAGGGATCTTGGAGGAAGTTAGGTTCTTGAGAGCTTCCCTTTCTAGAGTAAGTTTTTATGTTTTGGGGTGTGCGGGACGAAGTAGGGCTTTTAAAACGATCCTCCCCCACCTTCAACCCCCGCGTGCCCTCCCACGCAGCTGAAGGTCCAAGCGCACACTTGAATGCGCAGCAAGGGCAGTAGTATTGCCACGAGTGCGCGGCCGCGCGCGGGACCAGCTGGTCGTGCACCTGGGCGTGCTGAATGTGCATATTTCAGTAAAATAGGAATAACGTTTTGTACAGAGATCCGTTCAGGCTGCATAATATATCATTGAAAAGGTATTTCGAAGGTCTACAACTTTCAAGTTTTAAGTTTTCCCAGATTCCTAACAAATTTTCACGAAATCCTGATAGAAGATTACCTTACATAAACTTAGTCGATTTTATCGAATCTTATGCACCTCACTCTCCGTCTTGATTCCAAAATAACTATGTCCAATTCTACCCATACCCATCCCGATAGGGTTTTACATGTCTAAAATATTAAATTAATGTACATTTAACACATCCACTCTTAATCCGAATTTATGGGGTGTTACAAGAAAATATGTGAGCCGTTTTGATAAAAGAAAAGCAGAATGTACTTTAAATTTTCTATATAACTTTCCTCAAAGCATATATGTGTATCGTTATACTCCTTCCATAGAGTATCCTTCTTAGAATCATCATTAGAACTTACCTCGGATGATGGAGGGATCTTGGAGGAAGTTAGGTTCTTGAGAGCTTCCCTTTCTAGAGCAAGTTTTTATGTTTTGGGTGTGGGGGACGAAGTAGGGCTTTTAAAACGATCCTCCCCCACCCCCACCCCCCGCGTGCGCTCCCACGCAGCTGAAGGTCCAAGCGCGCATGTGCGCAGTAAGGGCAGTAGCATTGCCACAAGTGCGCGGCCGCGCGCGGGACCAGCTGGTCGCGCACTTGGGCGTGCTGAATGTGCATATTTCAGTAAAACGGGAATAACTTTTTGTACAGAGATCCGTTCGAGCTGCGTAATGTATCATTGAAAAGGTATTTTGAAGGGCTACAACTTTCAAGTTTTAAGTTTTCCCAGATTCCTAACAGATTTTCACGAAATCCTAATAGAAGATTACCTTACATAAACTTAGTTGATTTTATCGAATCTTATGCACCTCACTCTCCATCTTGATTCCAAAACAACTATCTCCAATTCCACCCATACTCATTCTGATAGGATTTTACATGTCTAAGATATCAAATTAATATACATTTAACACATCCACTCTTAATCCGAATTTATGGGGTGTTACAAGAAAATATGTGAGCCGTTTTGATAAAAGAAGAGCAGAATGTACTTGTTTTAAATTTTCTATATAACTTTCCTCAAAGCATATGTATCGTTATACTCCTTCCATAGAGGATCCTTGTTGTTAGAAAGTTTAGATTCTTTGTATAACATTTCAACAAACAAAATACCTTGCTTACCGACTTGGGCATAACCAAGAGGCATCATAGTATGGGGTCAAAGTTCGAACCTATCAGGCAGATGAATAGGGATATAACACGTGGAAATCCGGACCAAGTGGTAGTGGGCACTCATGGTATCGTGGCTGGTGGACTCGGTTGGAGGCTCCAATATCGTGGCAATTAGTGTCTCAGGGCAACAGTGGTGTCTTAAATGGTTAAATCCATTGTTGACCAGATGGCGCAATGACACCAGATCTTTTTCCGGCTCGACTCTGATGCCAACTAGAGTGCATCCTTACCAACTTATCTGATGTTAGTCATCATCGAGCTCCGTACTAAACCAGAGAACTGCCAAAAATATATATAACACTCATTTTCTGGACCAAGAATCAATGAGAAAATATTCACATTTTATTCTTTAAATTAAATAACCAAATATAACACTCCAATTCATGTACTGCCATGCAGGATGTGGGATTTGCCGCATTTTAAGTCATTCAACAGAGGAACTGTTCCAAATAACAGTCCTATTCACATAATGCATGTCTTAGCTTTTGCTTTACCACTAGCGTTAGAATTCGCGCAATGTGTAGATAATTTAACACGATACTAATTTTATAAAATTATAATCTAATTTATCATATTATTTTAATAAATATTAGTTATTATTTTAATATTTAATATAGTATACAAAAATATAATAAAATCTATACAAAATCAAAGAATACACATTATATAGTAATCAAATAAATTATTTATTCTGTATTTATTCTTTATTCTTATTAAATTAGCAAGTACTTAGCACTATACATTTACTAATATGAACTTTTATTAACTTGTCAATTGGCTTAGTATTTTGATACTACTTACCTTTTAATATACTATAAATAAATATTTATTTATTTATATTTTATTTATTAATTCATTCAAAATATAAATATCATAAAATTATTTTTGTTTCTCTCTTTTCGTACAATCTTTTCTACTGTAATGTTTGACTAGTTTTCTCATTTTGTATTTTACTAAAAATTCAAATAATGTAATTTTTTTTTTTACTAAATTATAATTTTGAAATAAAAAAAACTATAAAGAGATAAGCCTTTTATTATTTTTATAAAAAAAATATCAATATCTTTAATAATTATTAATGTATGTTATATATATAATATAGTTATCTTATGTATAATATCCTAATAGTACCTTTATATTTTTTTATTATGAAATTATGATTTCTATTTATTAACTAAAATTTTCTACATGAGAAATTTAATTAGTATATATAATTTTACACTATCGCTTGATTTTTTTTTTAATATTCTTCCTTTACGACTATTTGCTTATTATAATTTTAGTTATGTGTATATGCACGACTTTTCTTATCATAATTCTAATTATAAGTCTTATATTTTATATGTATCCACAAATTTATGTTTTATTTCTTTTTTTGTTCCTTTCTTATCTAATTGCATTATCCATTACTTAATATTATTAAATTTACATTTAAAATTTTAATATATTATTAGTTTAATATAATAAAATGAATATAATTTTATATTGTTCTTGAAATTTAACTTGACTTTATCCTGTATGACTTGACTTTATCCTGTATGACTTTCTCAAATTATTTTCTTATTTAAATTTATCAATAATATTTTCGAGTATTATTTTTACTTAATTTTATAAATAAATTTAAAGTGTAGATAGAATCACATTATATCTAGATAGAATCACCTTTTGTTCTGCAATATTTTTTTTTTTCATTTAGTGTTTATCTATAAATATGAATATTATTATTATTTTTCTAAATGGATGGTGTTGAATTAGTTCAAAGGTTAAACAGAGAAGTTCTTTTATTATACATCATAAGTCAACTAATAATTGTAATATTATTATTTTATATTATTTCAATAATAAATTAAATTGAATTCTTCTTTTCGTTTGTATTTAATTTGAATGTTTAATTTTTTAATTAAAATTACTACATAATAAATTAAATTATATCTTCATATATTATTTTATTTATTTCATGAAATTATTGTCTATATTTTTATCTTTAATTTTATCTATTATAATATTTTTAGTTACACGATCTTATCCATATATCATGATTATATGAATTATTCTCTAAAAACTTTCTCGTCTCAAAAAGCAAATTAGTCTTATCATTGTATATCTCTACATTGAAGTTATTTATTTGTATATATTTTTTTATAATATTTTCCTTAAAAATATATAAATATTTAATTATTTTAATTTAAATTAAAAAGAATAATTAATTATCAACTAATCTAACTAATTTTATCTTAAAATTTGATACTTATTGAATTTTGTTGTGATACTTGAAAACATCTTCCAACTGTCAAAAACTATACTGTAGATTACTTTTTACCAGCTTTCTTGCTATAATAGGTTGGTGAGAGAAACCAAATCACAAATTAAGACAGGCGCAGATACTAAATTAGTTATTATTTTAATATTTAATGTAGTGTATAAAAATATAATAAAATTTATACAAAATCAAATAATGCACATTATATAGTAATCAAATAAATTATTTGTTTCTTATTTATTTTTTATTATTATTAAATAAGCAAGTACTTAGCACTATACATTTACTAATATGAATTTTTATTAACTTGTCAATAAGCTTAGTATTTTGATACTACTTACCTTTTAATATTCTATAAATAAATATTTATTTATTTATATTTTATTTATTAATTCATTCAAAATATAAATACTGAAATTCAAGTTTCGCAAATTTGGTGAGAGAAACCAAATCAGCAAAAGAGCCACACGGCGATTAGAAATTCAAGTTTCGCAAATTAAGACAGGCGCAGATACTGAAAGAGTTAGGGTGCGTTTGGTACGAAGGAAAATAGTTTTCGAAATTTCTAATGTCCCATGTTTTGTTGGTTTAAATGTTTTGAAAAATATTTTTTTATGAACTTATTTTTCTCCAATTGGAGAAAAATATTTTCCCTATCAAGAGAAGGAAAAATATTTTCCAAAACTCCTTCTTAACCTTCCCCACCCTATTCTCCGTCCCTACTAACTCCCACCATCCCACCCCATACCTATACCTCCAGCTACCGACCTCACCCCCGCCACCCTATCCCTAAATAAAAATATTCTTAATAGTACTTTCTTTTTTATGTTAGAGATAGAATTTTTTTTTTCATTTCAACAAATGAGTATTTTCTTCCATGATATAAAAAAGTATTTTTTTCATTGTAATAAAAAAATTACTTTTTTTTTATGATGTAAAAAAATTATTTTCTTTCATTTCAACAAAATAAATAAGTAAAAAATTTTCTTTCATCTCAACAAAAAGAAAATTTTCATTTCAACAAAAAAAATATTTTCTTTTCATGATGTAGAAAAAGTATTTTATTTCATTTCAACAAAATGAGTAATTTCTATATAGACAAAGTATTTTCTTTCATTTCAACAAAATGAGTTTTCTTTTCATGATGTAGAAAGAGTATTTTTTTTTGTATTTCAATAAAATGAGTACGTTATTTTCATGTTGTAGAAAGAGTACTTTTTTCAACCAAAAAAGAGTATTTTCTTTTTAGATATAAAGCACAAATTTCAACGTTATTTTAGCGTAAAAAAGTAAAGCATCACATTAGTTCCTTTGGGTTTGTGTGAAATTTTAGAAGAATATTAAATTTTTAAAGAAAATAGAATCCTGAAAACGTTGGGTATTTGGGGGGAGGGGGAGGAGCAAGGAAACATGTGGACTTCGTGGAAGGGGAGGGGGGGTGAAGAGAGTACCATACAAAAATATTTTCCTAAAAAGTTATTTTTTACTTTCTAACACTAAAAAATATTTTTCGGAAAAAGTTTTCACTCACCAGCCAAATAAGAAAAAATAAGTGATAAACTCATTAATTTTTCATGAAAATATCTCTCTTCGTACCAAACACGCCTTAAATGGGTCTCACTTTTTTTCTAGAGAACTTGTATGTATTCGTTGGAGACACAAACGCATTAAATGAATGTATTCTGAATAGGACAAACATAGAATAAATTGAAATGCTATGGTTTCCGGTAAATTCCCTCCGACCGGATTCGTCACATTGGCGCTTATTAATAGTAGTAATATTATTTGAGGTAAGGAAGTTAGTTTCGAAAGACCTATAATATTTTTGAAAATTCATGTACACTTAGCAAAAAAATATGGTACAACGGAATAAAACTATATACGCGATACCAAATACCAATTAGTCAAGACTCAGGTATATATTTTAGTCATGTTAGCATGTTTACTTTAGGTCTAATGTTTTCTAGGAGCTTTTTTAGGCTTTTCATAGACTTTTATGCCAGTAGAAAATATAAATACTTCTAGTATTTTTTTTAAGTTTTATTTTGCATAATATTGGCCTGATATGAATTTAAATGGAGACACATGGTCGATGAGTCCTCATTAACCGACTCCAATTTCGTTTGGAATTGAGGCGTATTTGTTTAGTTGGATCAGCATAACCATCACCCCTAAGCAGTAGCGAAGCCAAGAGATTCACTAAGTGTTCAAATTTTAAACACCCTTTGCTAGTAGGCTATGCAAGGGTGTTCAAAGTCTATTTTTTTTAGCAATAACAAGTAATATTTTACCCTATATACAGTATAATTTTTCGGCATGGGTGGTCAACTTTGACCACACATAGGTTCGCCCCTGCTCCTAACAACACCTAATAACATTACTTACACTGAGATTTGACGCTTGATTATAGTATGTACCACAAATAACAACAGCTATAATGAATCCTGGAACCAGGAGAACAAATTGTGCATTCAGTAAAACCAGATATAAAAGTTCAGAATGATACATTGAAAGAAAATCAAATGAGGTGTGGAATCTAGCTTTGACAATGAAGAAGTTTAACACATGAAAGACACAACTGAAAGAGCACAAAATTTTCCAGAATGATACACCATTGTACTGAAATAATTGAAAAGAATAAAACAGCTAAGAACCAACATGTACAACTTGTAACCGCGACATACACACCATATTCACAACTCAACAAAGCACCAAAGTTTCCAGAGAACAAAAAGGCCTATAAATAAATACAGGAGAAGAGAGCTTCAGTAAGTTCCTTAACCTTCAACACTGACTCCAGCTTGTATGACGACCGGATTTTACGGACATGCCACATTGTCTTCTACTGAATTCATTTCAGACTTAGGGGCAGAGTTTGGTTGAATATACATTTCTTCTGTTTTCTCATCTGAACCCTTTGCTTCACCAGGTTTTAATTTTGTTTCTGCAGGTTTTCCTTTAGTGTTCGATATTTTTGGAGATTGAGCAGTATTCTGTGAATTCTTAACTGGTTTTTTGATTTCAACAGGCTTCCCTTTTGACGCACCGATATCTTTATTGACCCTGGGTGACTTACTCTGTTCCTTGATCACTTTTGGACTAAAAGATGACCCTCCACTTTCGGAGCCACAAGTTGCGGATGTGGAGTTCTTATTTCTTCCAAGCTTAGGAGATATGGCACGTGTTGTTGGTATCTGCACAATTTAACAAAACTTTAGTAGATGATGCAAAAAATTCGAGTGAAAGATAACAAGAAAGAGAACACGAATTGCAATAACTTTAGTACTTTTACAAGGAAAAAAGACAAGCATGAAAGCGAAGTGCTGAAAACGGGATAGACCAGTTTTAAGAGTAGACGAGACAAATTCAGTAAGTTGCATCCTTCTACAAGATTCATTTAAGCACCTTGATAAGATAATAGCAGAATTTGTTTTGGTTAGTCAAATTAAAGTATCATCAACCATTTTTTGACCAACATAGACAAATGGATTAGTTACTTTGATCTCATCTTGCAGCAGGCTAACCTTCAGTGAGTACCTTCTTAGAACCATCTCAGATCTTTGAATAATAAATGACATAGAATTTTATCAATCAAAGTCTCACTATCGGACAACGAATATGCTTCTTTACTGGATGCCATTTTTTTGCTATCCAAGTCCAGCACTATTTCTAAGTCAGTTTAAAAGATAAGATCTACCAACACGTGCACTATTTTTCCACAAGTTGTTACTTATTTTTCAAGAGACAGCGTCAAAGACACTTCTGGTTACAAAGGTTTTGTCTCTATATCACGTGCATATCATGCCACACACCAACGTCTTTGAGCTTCAAACTCAAGCATTTCGTCACCAAAAAAATCCGTAAAAATAGCGGAGTAATGATTTGAAGATAACTACCACTGAGTCACCAAAAAAGAATCAACAAGAAATCCTTTCCTTGTCTCTTTTTTCTCTAGCACAATAGTACAACTCACTACTTTTAAAGGAAATTAAGTGCCAACTTTTTCAAATTGGGAGAACATGATTACACAATGCTAGAGGAGCTAAAATCTATCACAATGTTGCACAATTATCAATACTTTACCTTCTTCAGTTCAACTTTCGGAGGGGGTTCCTTGTAGAAGTTGGGCATTGGTGTAGCTTTAAATGTCAAGCTCTTCCTAAATTGCTTTACCTCTTCCTCTTGGTTTTCCTGAATCAAATCCCAAATCCACACAGAAATGAGCTTAGATCAGACTAGTTCTTACAAATTCAGCAATGAAAAATCAATATTGTTTGAACTAACCTTCGATTTTGCTATCAAGTTATTCTTTTCCTCTTCTCTTGCCTGTATCCTCTCTTCCATCTTTGCCAAGAACTGACAAATAAAGAATATGAGCTCTAATATTTTGAACATAAGATAATATGGACATAATAGTCATAGGAAACAAAGGCTAGACTGCAAACCTCCTTTCGCTTTTCAGCACGTTCTTCCAACCTGAAGGAAAATCCACCAGTACTGGTACGAGTGGTATTGCTGATTACCAAAAAAAAAATTAGTTAAATAATTGGCCGAATTGAGGACAATGATAAACCGGACAAATGGAAACAAGAAAGTAATTAAGCAACAACAACATAGACTAAGACAAGAGCAGTACGAGGAAGTAGCAGAACGAGCATCCTCATCGTCTTTAAGAGGCGATGTAGCTTTAGTAGGTTTTGGGTTTTCATCATTTAATCTGCAAATACAAACATATAATGCAACTATAAGAACAATCAATGGCAAAGAAACAAAAGTGACGGAAAACCAACTTATGAAGTAAGTGCCAAAATTCACTTACCCTTCAGATGTAGCTTTCTTTGCAATTTTACTGGCTGAAACAGACTTTGCAGACTAAATGCAAAAAGAGCAAACACAGACGTGTGAGATATGGATTCCATTAAACTTAAAAGAAGGGAAATGCAAAAGATCATGAGGGCCTCAGATTACCAGAGATTGACGAAGACTAGGGACAGATCCTACAGTTGTTCTTCTGCTGGTTACACCACCTCCAGTTGCACCCTTGGTAGCCGGATTTAAACGAGAAGCTGATGAGACTGTTCCATTCGAATGTGAAGGTTCATGTGTTACTCCATTTGGTATCCAAGGTTTCACATCAGATTTCTTTGCATGGACATCGATGCTCTTCCTTGTCAGGTCAGAACCGCCACCTCTTGCAGGGAAGGACAAACTTTTACTCATACTTCCCTTTTTCGAACGAGTCAATGCAGATGAGCCTTGTACACTAGCCTGATCCTTAGCCGTTTTATTGCTCTTTATAGTACCTCCAATTGAAACCTTGCGTTGATTTGATGCTTTACTTTTCGGAACATTCTCAGACAATTTAGTTGGTGTCTCATCAGCCTTATTTTTGCCAGTTTCATTATCATGCCCTTCCTCACTAATGTTCTCTTTCTTCACGTCCACATTCTCTTCCTCAGCCACAACAATCTTTTCCACTTCTACCGGAACCCCACTTTCGGACTCCATATATCAACAATATCTAAAGCAAAACAAAGATAAATACTCATTTGGTTTCAATCTATAATTGGTAAACTAATATACACAATCCTAAATTCCAATCTCTAAAGGGACCTTCACAAATTTAGTTTTTTTTTTTTTGGATGACTGAGAAATCCGTCTGGGGTCAACCCTCAGGACGAATTGCAGCCCTTGAAACTCAGGGATAATGAGACCGCCCCTCTACCCTTCTCCACCTAAATACTAGGCTTAGTCCGCTTGCAATTGAAGTCACTTTCTTTCGGAAAAAAACAAATATTTAAAGAAACGATAGAAAACATAAATGATGGGCAGAGAAAGAAACTCAGAACTCAATTTTCAGTTCTTGATCTCAAATCAAAAAAAAAAAAAAAAAAAAAAACACCTT
>MCJB01036771.1:67018-85644 GCA_002018475.1 Nicotiana obtusifolia
TTTTAAAAAAAAAAAAAAAAAAAAAAGGATCGCTAGAGCAATGCTCTGACTGTCCTAGCATTTTTTATTTTTTTTCAACGTCCTAGCATTGGGGTATAAAGATTAAGGTCTCTTGGCATTGAATATGTTGTTTTCTTCTAAACTTTCTAAGCTTTGATACTTTGCTGCAGGTTCATGGAGCAGACTTACCAATACTTGGTGAAATTGATTCCGGTTTAGAGGACGTAGTGGAAGATTAAAAGACGGAGACAGATATAAGTTTTTAAATAAGGGATTAAGATGATGGAAGGAGTTAACTAATAAGAAGTTCCTAGACCTACCCCCCTCAATCCGCACACTCTTACCTCCTCTACCCGTACCTCCTACCCAAAGAAAGCACGAGACCTAAGAGGATCAACTGAAAGAAGCAAGAAATGGGGGTAAGCAGGAGGAGGCTGCTGGTTTCAGATTTCATCATGTCCTTCATGTGGGTCTGGTCAAGTGTGCTTATCAAGATGTTTGTTCACACAATGTTGGGTTATGGGGCTCATGATCTCAAAGGTGAAATCCTCAAACATTCAATATCTGTCATCAATATGTTCTTCTTTGCCTTCTTGGTTAAAGCTACCAAGGGTGGGGCATACAACCCTCTCACTATCTTGTCCGGTGCCATCTCTGGGGATCTCTCCAATTTCCTCTTCACTGTCGGTGCCAGAATCCCTGCTCAAGTCTTTGGTTCAATTACTGGGGTTAGGCTCATCATTGCGGCATTTCCAGACATAGGACGTGGACCTCGTTTGACCATTGACATCCACCAAGGTGCATTGATTGAAGGGTGCTTGACATTTGCAATTGTTACCATTTCACTTGGACTTTCCAGAAGAAGTCGCGCGAGTACCTTGATGAAGACGTGGATATCCAGTCTGTCCAAGCTGACTCTTCACATACTCGGTTCTGATCTAACAGGGGGCTGCATGAATCCAGCCTCTGTGATGGGATGGGCTTATGCTCGGGGGGATCATATAACCAAGGAGCACATACATGTTTATTGGCTTGCCCCAATACAGGCAACTTTGCTGGCTGTGTGGACTTTCAATTTGCTAGTTTCCCCACCAAAGGACGAAAAGGAGAAGATGAAAAAGAAAAAGTCAGAATGAAGGAGATTCCTAAATTATTGGCGGTCGTACAGTTTGGATTATGTATCATGTCTTTATCCAGTATGATTGCATGAACTTAATTTTCTGTTTTTAACTTAACATGTATAATGTTCAGTTAAGGGATGTACGTTTTGTCTCAATGTTGTAACCTTTCCAAATGCCTGTCTTCATGGGGCGATTACTACCTTTTGTTCCATTATTTTGATCGAAGTAATTGCTCTTCTGAACGACATGAGATTAAAAATGGATGCTTCCTTGGCCGTGTGAAACATGGATATTAGCATTATGTCATTCCTACAAGTGATGACCCACCCAAAATCGCAACGTAAAAACATAGAGATCAAATATAATATATTTTTTTCGTTCCTCGTGAGCCACTTATCCNCCCCCCGCAAACAAAAAAAAAAGTGTCAACCTAACACCTGTGAAAATTAATCACTGCTCAAATAAGAATGAGAAATAAGAGATATAAGAACAAGCACTACCTTATTTTCTTGAAATAATTTACAACAGTGCATCCTATTGTTGAATATATTGAACTTTGAACTACTACAATTCGGGAGTAAATTAATAAGAGCTGGCATTTGTTATGAACCAACATCAACTGATGCTTGAGCCTATTATACTTCTGTACACTTCAAAATCATGGGGGAAATGACAAAAGAAAAAAAATTACAAACAGAAAAAGAAGAAGAGAAGAAAAAGTAAGTACAAAGATCATGGGAAGATGATGAAGGAGAAAAACTAAAAACAGAAAGAAGAGAAAAAAATAATAATAATAATAAACAAGTACAAATATCTTTCTGTGTCAGCAGACTTTTGTTGGGTCCCTAAATCCGATGTTAAAATTATTAGGCAACTGCCTGTTGCCCAAATTTGCATTTCCTTTCTGCATCATCGCCACAAACTCTTTATAATCTATCCGGCCATCCTGAAATATGAGAACAGATAATTCAACAAGATGTAGTGATAAGAAAGAACGAAAAGCATCATTCTATGGGAAAGATCCTATCTGTGTTGCTCTATACATTTTGATACTCTGACGTACATGTTTGGGTATAGCTGCATACGCGTTTTGACCACAAAATATGTGTCCTCAATGTGTCAATGTGGTTGTAAGAGACATGAGAGTTGCATTGACATCAATGTGACCATTACTTTCATGCATTACTAAGTATATTTGGAATAGAGAAATGCCAGTAGAACTACGTACATTGTCTTGATCAACTTCTTGAATGATTTCATCCAAGCGGACATCTTTTATGCCAAATTCCTCACAAGCCTTTTGAAGTTCATCTGCAGTAATATACCCACTCCCATCTTTGTCAAAATATGAAAAAGCAGCAGAAAGATAATCTTCTTTCTCAGCTTTGTTGACGTGAAGCATTGCAGCTACGAATTCCCCATAGTCAATGGTACCACTGTTGTCAACGTCCGCCTGCGTTTTTTGGGAGAAAATTTAAAGTTAGACAAAAAGAAAGAAGTATAAAATTATCTAATGAAGAATGTCTTCCCACAACACATAGCAGTTGCTTAGTACAAATTCTTAGACAAATAGTATGGCTTAGCTGCTCATAACGAGATCATAACGAGAGCATAATTTCTAAAGGACAAAGAGGTCCACATATATTAAACTTCTCAAGGCACAAAGGCTTTGGTTAGGTGACAATCCGAAAGTGCTACTAATAAAGAGTATTATGTACTCAATAGCTCAATGAAATAACCAAATGCTGTAACTGTAACTTTTTCCAATCGTGACTTAGAATTCTTAGGTACTCCCAACAAGCAAATTGTGTGACAGAAATTTGACTGCTCGGTGGCATTTTGGATACTTTTATGTAACTAACAGGCGCTAGCAATTTCAGAAAGAGTACATTGCATGGTTGACATGATAACAACAAACTACGGCTAAACAAGCATAACTTGTTACACAATTGCAGAAGTACTAAAGAATTTCACTACTGATACATTTCGTTGAAATTAAATTTGCAAAGGAGTTAGGAAAGAAGATCAACTGCAGATCCGTTCTTCTCTCTTGGTTGGTGATCTAAAGGTTGTCCGATGGAATTGATTTGATGGCACATACTAGAAAGAACTAGATACTTGGTGGGCAACATTTTCCAGTTACAGGAAAACAAAATGCTCATTTTTCCTTTAAAGGCTTCTTTGTACCACAGCTAGACAAAAATGCCTTAAAAGATAGGCAAATGTCATCCTTCCTCCAAACTAGACATCATTTTAACAGTAATTGACTATGAGAGTGTAATAGCCCAGCCCGCTATCGATATTGTCCGCTCTGGACCTAGGGTCTAAGGCTTGTTAACATATATACCCAACATCCCTCTTGTGCTTTGCCGATGTGGGATTATGTCTAAAGTCTGGGTATACATACAGTTGGTAAAGGGGTATTTACAGATTTATTATAGAGCAAAATCAGAAGTTAGTAGAAAGAAAATAAACAAGATAAAAAGGATTAAGTATTTAAGCAATTTGCAGTGAGTTCTCAAAGCCCATATCTGGAGGATTCAATCCCATCTTTACAATCATCACATAGACAGAAAAGAAAGCAGATAATGAAAGGATCTAATTTCAGCCTAATTTTGACGATTTTCATGGTTAGATGGAGACTTTGTCACTGGAATTATTTAAACCCTGTGTGAGTAGAGTAAATGATTTCTTTGATTGTCCACAAGGCATTTAATATTGAATAGTTATGGAAGGCTAAAAATCCAAAACCTACCGCCTTCATCAATTCCTGTATCTCAGTCTCACTAAGATCAGCCCCAAATTGCTTTAGTCCAATCTTCAGTTCATCTAAAGTAATATGTCCACTGTTATCTGTGTCAATCATTTTGAACATCTCTTTCAAGCCTGCAATTTCCTCTTCAGAAAGACTCTCAGCAATAACCTGTATGATACAAATAGATTTTTGTCATTGGAAGAAACAAGACACCTTTTGATTCTTGAACTAGATTAACTTTTCATTCGTGTGTTGGGAGCTATAAAAATTTAACTGCAATTTTAAGTTTAAAAATTGGCTTTTCTTTTCCTTCCTTTTCTTGGGATGGGGGAGGAGGGAGGAGGTTAACAGCCACTTTAGTGGTCAATCCCATTGAAACTATAATTCGTTTACTAATATCTTACCATGAGAGCCATTTTCTTAAGCTTGTTCATGGCAGAAAACTGTGTTAAGCGACTCAATACTGCAGAATCAAGAGGCTTATCTGGAGCCACTCCATCAATCTTCACCCAGGGATGGCCTGCAAAAGGGAAAAGAAGAATAATATGCCCCCGAATCTAGAAAGTTCAATGACAAAGCAATCCTCCTATGTCGGTAACCCCTTGATGGAGAGGTATCACATGTTGTAAATTAAAAGGCAAATATGGACAAGTATAGACAATCTAACTTGAGAAGAAGTAGAACCAAAACCATCTCCACAGAAAGACTTCCCTTTTCTCTGAATTGACTTAAAAAGACTATTATTTCCCTACACGTGCTCTATCAAGATCAACTTGCAGAAGATGAACAGCTAGCATAACAAAATTCCCAATTCTACACCAGACGCAGATACATTTTTCTGATTGTGATATTCTTTTAGGCAAATATGTTTGAAATTCTAGGTGAACCAAAAAATACAAAGTAACTAAGGACTCAGATAGACCAACAAAACACCAAAAAGACATTACAATTTCACCATACTCTCTCAGCTGCTAAGCAAAATGGTTCTCACAGCATCTCTAAGCATAAGATATGAAAGGTTGGATTTTAAATATGAAGTTAAAATCAACGACTACTCACATAGAACTTCATGTGCGGTAAGTCGCTCTCTGGGGTCCCTAACAAGCATTCTCCTTACGAGATCTTTTGCATCTTCAGAAATGTTAGGCCAAGGATCTGATATGAAGTCAATATCGGCACGTAAAACCTCGTCGAATATTTCCTGCTCACTTTCTATCCAAATAATGAATGAAGTAAACATGAGAAGCTGTTTTTGGTACTACACATAATCAGGAAACCATGGAAAAACTACAAAAACTGTAATCCATAAAACTTGAAAACATCAACTTACCACCCCAAAATGGAGGTACACCAGTGAGAAGAATGTAAATTATTACACCTGCACTCCAGATATCAGCCTCCTGACCATATCGCTTAAGCAGAACTTCTGGAGCAACATAATAAGGGCTTCCAACAATATCAGAAAATATTTGCCCTGTGGTTAAGAACATAACCCAATCAACTAGGTAATTTAAAAGCAAATGTACATCAGCAAAGAAGACAGGTGCACGCTAGAAAGCACGTGTTATTAAGAGAGTATATAGAATAACTGATGCTAAGGATATTTTCCATATAAGATGATAAACATCATATTAAGGACATGATAACCCTTCTAATTAATACAACTCTTACGAAATATTAAGGACAATAATAACCTTCAAATTAATAGAACTTCTACGAAATCAGAAGCGGCATCGCTATTCCGACCTAAGAGTAATAAAAAAGAATGGGTTCTCATAAACTAGCAGATATAGATACGCAATGCTATTGACTTCACATTCACAAACAAATAAGTTTGGAGCTTTCAAGGCTTTGGACAAGGAAAGACTTCCATCTATCCATATCAAGGGGACAACTTTTACTTTTTTTAAAAAAAAAAAATGTAATTCCTAAATGTTTTGGACCAAAAAATTAAAAATAGGAGCTGGTTTCAAGAATTCCTACCAAGTAATTACTACTACAAAGGCACCTGCAGATGGCCTGTTGAAATTGAATACTTGCTAAAAACAAATCAAATTCTTTCAAATCCTAGATTCCCAACAATAATTCTACCAGATCCTCAAATAATGTTCAAAGATTCCCAAAATGTTGCTCTCATTTTGCACCTCATTTTTTTTGGTAACCGAGAAATCCCCGAGGGCTAGTGGCGCACGGTTCGCAACTCAGTGGGAATGGAGCCATCCCTCTACCCTTCTCCACTTAAATACCAGACTTCAGCTTGTAGCAGAGTTCGAACCCGTGATGTTGCTTAAAGTAGCATATCTAATCATGTTTTCTTTGCATTGTGTCAAAGTACTTGTAGGTGAAGCTGTTTTAACTATATCTAGTATTTGTAACTCCTGCTTTGAAGTATATACAAAACTCATTGTCTGAAAAGAATTTATCGTCTTTATGCTTACACTATTTACCTTAACATATCCAATATGTTTCAGTCAAAACTAGAGTCCAAAAGCTGAAAAGTGTTTTCATTGGCTAATGGCTATGCCCCAATAAACAAGGGTACAATTGTTTCACTCCTTCCGCAGAAAAGGTTCATGCATCTTAATAAGCGGATTTGAGTAAATAAGCTCTAGTTTTGTCAAAAACCTTGTATTTGTTTTCTCTTTAGTATCTAGCAAATGCTCTGTGGATTCCTCAAGGATAACCTCTTGCTTTTTAACGAACCCATCGACGCTATATTTGAGAAAATTAAGTTTGGTGTTATAACAAGATCCTGCTCTCGATTCAATTACTCATAAAAATTGAGCAAAGGTTGTCAATAGATAACTACAGAAGCATATTGCTTATCAAGTAGGCAAATAGAAATACCAACTACTTAACCCTATTACTTCTATAATCCCAAAGTTTCTACTTCTTCGTTTGATACAATAAAACCCGCCTCCTGAACTTTCCTACCTAGGATCCCAATAGTGTCTTCAACGCACTTTGCTCCCTTTGGTAAATGGAACACCCAACCTCATGGTTGGAGGTGGAGGGTCCTTACCGATAGGCTATCCCTCCCTTGTCGGGTACCACAGAAAACAATTTTTTTCTTATGCATATATACCAATAAAAATAAATCAAAGAAATAGAGAAAGAGGGGAAAACCAAAATATATAGGAAGTAAATGGAAGAATTTGGAGAAAGTGAAAAAATACCTGGCTTGAAAAACGTTGATAGCCCGAAATCTATAATCTTTAGAGGTGAATCCTCTTCCTCATTGACAAAGAGAAAATTCTCAGGCTTAAGGTCCAAGTGCAACACTCCTAGAGAATGGCAGGCTTCTATTACACTAACTATTGTCCTTGCAAGCTCAGCCGCTTTTCTCTCCGAGTAGTGTCCCTGCTTAACAATTCTATCAAAGAGCTCACCTCCTGTACATAATTCCATCACAACATGAACTGCAACAGCATCCTCATACGCTGCTTTTATTGAAATAACGTTAGGATGTCCAGATAAGTGATGCAATATCTGAATTTCTCTCCTTACATCTTCCACATCTTCAGGAGTTAATAATTTCCTCTTCGCAATAGACTTACAAGCATACTTTTCCCCTGTTGCTTTTTCAACACAGAGGAATGTGGTCCCGAATTGTCCATGTCCAAGTTTCTCCCCCAAATCATAATGCTCCTTCAGAAGACCGGTTTTTGTTTTCAACACCGACTCAACCTGGAGTCCTGCACTAAGCATTCTCTTGACGTGATGTGGCTTCTTCGGTTTTGCGGGCTCTCTTGGTTTTGCCTTTTCATGAATTGTGTTGCCAAAATTTTCAGGTCCCGTTGCTTCTGTAGATTTCAAATCAACTGACTTCTTCTCAGGTTTAACTACCTGAGCGTCTATCTTCTGTTCCTTCACTAGAATAGCCTGCTCAGGCCCTTTTGTATCAGAGAGTTTACTCTCTTCTCTGTCTATCTTCACCAATTCTGGGGGTTGATTCTGAAAAGAGTTAGGACGTTCGGGCTGTTTGTCTGTAGAAGGTTCTTCAATAGCCTTTTCTTTTTTCTTATTTGTGATCATCTTCGGTGATCGAGATCGCCAAAAGAATAAGTTGAAGAACCCATCCTTTGAAAACTTTCCATGAACACAATTATTTCCCATCTATCACTATGCTTCTCTCCACCAATATCTGTTACTACTATACACATCTGAATTCAAATGTCAAGCCAAAATTTAACCCCTCAAAATGGATAGAAATTTGAAGCATTTGAAGCAGTCAACCATGCTAAAACCCTCTTCCGAAGCATGACCTTTTCAACTGCAGATAACAGTTGTTACTGTCAAAATCAGCATATTCTTCAAACTAATCTAGAGACAAGACCTTTGACCATTAAATTTCCAACCCATACAAGTAAAATAATCCAACGTACACCTCTAAACAATTTTTAAAAGGGAAAAAGGAAAAGAGAAAAAAGGACGCCGTTTGAATATACATGACTCTCCAACAGTTTTCCCACTTCCCACATTATAAAATATCAACAGACAGTTAAACAAAAATCATATAACAACAACTACTATCCCTCAATCCCAAACTAGTTAAGCAAAAACCCGTACTCCTTTCATTTCAGTTTCTGTAAACCTTTTCGGAGTATGAAGGTCAAGCTTACTATTTTCGGTGTGAATTTCGACATAGAATTTTCAAATTTTGAGAAATAAAATGTTCATATTTAGAAACTACATAAAAGTTAAGTCACAATAGTTAACGATTCAAAATATTTAAAAAGAATTTGCAAAAAATATGGTAAAAGAAAACCTTATTTGACTCCCCAAGTAGTAATAGGCTGACATAAATTGAAATGGTTGGAGTAATTGAAAAGCACTCAAGGCTGTCGTATAGTGGTCAATTGAGAACCATGAGGTTCAGGTTCAAATCCCAAACATACTAGGTGATTTCTCCTCTTTGTCTAGCCTTGGTGGGCAGAGTTACTCGGCAGTGGGAGGTAGTAGGTAATACCATCATTTTAAAAAAAAGAGCTCGTAATTTGAAAAGAAAGTAGAAAAACAATATTAAGAAACAGAGAACTTACAAGGGAAAATAAGTTTCGAGACCCTCAACTTTGGGTTTCCAGGAGAAATTAAGTGGCTATGTTGAGGAATTGAATATGAAATTCTCACACCCAATGAGTAATTAAGGAGGGGAAAAAACAGCATAAGCAATTGAGAAATGGAAGGAGAAAGGGACCGCCGTCCAAGAATTGTAATAATAATTGTACGTGAAAAGTGAAGAGATTAATGACTTATCAGCTAAGTTTGTGTTTCAATTTCAATGTGTGTATTTAAATGTTAACCTAGATTCTCTTTGGGAACGAAGCTTTTTGGATTAGGGGTTTTGGATTTGAATGTCTCTCTATTTTTGTTGAAATTTAGGAGAGAAAAGCCGAGGGACAGGGAAAGGCGAGAAGCGACAGGTTTTTCAGTTATAATGTTTGAGGGAAAACTATTCCGATTACAACAATTGCCCCTCAGCTTCTGTGTAATTACAAAAGATTCCTCTCTTTCTTCTAATTTATGGAACTTCGCATATTAAACAATAATAAATCAAATACAAATATTAATATGACTTGATGAGCGAAAAGAAGGATAAGGAAAAGGAAAGTATCTCAATAACAAGAAGTAAGGAAGTGTTATTTTCACATTATTAACTTCCTTGATAAGTAAGATTAGGTTTAATAATTTATAGGTAGCAATTCTAGCTCATGATGATCTTGTTATATGTTTAGATTGTCCGAGATTCAACATTTTGGGTGAGTGACCAAAAAGTAATGAGTCAAAAAATGAATAAATAGGTTAAAAAGTGAGTTATGATGAGTCATTACAAGATAATTAAGTAAAGACGTAAAGTTTGCTCATCTTCTATAGGTTAGGGAAGTAAAAATGTTGAAACTTTAGGTTGAAACTATTGAAGTAAAAATGTAGAACATCGGGAATATGAGTACTTTTTGTTCTATAGGTTATTACGCTAATAAAGTTTTTAGCCTTTAGAGATTTTACCTTTCCTTTTGGCGTAAGTCAACAAGAAAACAAACACTCAGGTAATAAATATTGAGAAAGGCTTACCTTAAAAATGAGAAAAACTTTTCTTTTTTACTAATTCCCACTATGTGCATGATCCAAAAAGACAGGGCAAAACTATCATGTGCAATCTTACTTTGTAATTTTACAAGAAATTACTACTTTCAAAGCTTGAACACGTAATTTCTTAATCGCTTTCTTTCAAGGCTTGAACCCGTAATTTCTTAATCACATCGAGGGTATTTTTACCGCTAAGGTTAGTTGGCTTTATTTGATTTCAAGGTTCATCTCTATGGTAGTTCGTGAAAAATGACATTTCCTTCTTCATGATGCTTCGCAACAGAAACAGAAAAAAACACATTATTTTCTCCTCAGGAATCATCATAAAAGGTAATGTGCACCCAAATTTTTTTCGTTTGAGGTCACTTTAACTACTGGGTTAAACCAAAGACAACAAGCTAGCCTACAGAAACTTGGCCGGGAACCAGACCAGAAGAAACGCCTAATAAAGCCAGAAATTAGAACCTTTATGAGAGGTAGTAAAACAAGAGATTCACAACAGAAAGAAAAGCAAAATCTAAGATGTGCGTAAATATAAAAGTAGCAACATATTCACAAATCTCTTATTCGTGACTGGTATGCCTAGAGAGGATATCCTACTTGATTGCTTCAAACATCTCTAGCCAAGCCAGATAGATCCACCTCTCCATCGGACTTGTTTGGTTTTGGGGAACCTTCTTTAGGAGGATGAGATTCGATGGGTATACCACGTCTCTCACGTGGAGATGATAAGTCATCATCAAAGACGCGAGGAATGCTGAATGCACCAAAGAAGCCATTCCTCATCTCCTCGGCTGCTTCAAAGAAACGATCAAGGCCACTGTAGAAGCTTCGCTCAATATTCTCAATATCACTACGCAGCCCAGGGAAGTCAAAAGGAACACTTGACTCTATAGAATATGAACCTTTAGCCATCTGGTCCGTGACATCTTCCTCGGTGTATTCTTTATTAGACTCTACCATCTCAGAAGGCCTGATGAAAAGCAAGAAGTTATCACCAACTCGAACAATCCATTCAAATGCCCACATGTTACAAACAAATTATTAGCATAAAGCGCCAACCAAAAAAAAGAATACCAAAGAGGAGATTCTCATTTATGGTGGCACACATTTGACTTGATCAACAAGAGGCTGTTCAGTTTTATGCATTCCCATGACTCTGTTTTAAAAGGCTAGCAATAACGCAACATCTTTCACAAATTAGATACAATACTGATATTTTTTAAATATCAGGTCGGAGCTGCTTAAATAGATACTCAACGATATGTGCCTTCCGTCGTAATTTATATGCGTGTAATTCTATGTGGCCTTAATTTGTTTGAATAAATTAAACAGTATCTGCTCCATTAATAACAAACTCTCCTCTTCTTTTACCCGAAGTGTCTATCACTTGCTAATAGGAATTTGGACTTACAACGGGCCAAGAATAACATAATTCATGGAGAACATGTCATGACCAATCAGATTAGTCATTTCTAAATCAACTAGCTGTTCTGAATTAGGAAAAGTGAACTGAAGATCAACTAATTATTCTCCTCCCCTTATTTACTTTCTTCTTAAAAACATTATGGTAGCTAGTAAAATAAACTAAACTGTTGAGTTCTGCTGGAAGCATCAAAATACTGTATAGTGGCTGCGGAAGCTATCTGGAAGCGAAATGCATCTAGCAAATCACCTCAACAGAATTCCAACTCTTATTTTTACCCTTACTCTTGTGTTATGAAATAGAAGTAGTCAAGTAGAAATGTCCTTTTCTAAGAAAGCCATTTCCACCAAGTACAGGAATCCTCTTTCCTTTTTCTTTCTTTGGTCACTTAAGGGTTCTCCATTTCAATAAGTACCAGAATTCTAACTGCCTTTTTTTCCATAATTTTGGGTCACCTAAGGGTTCTCCATTCAAGCAAAAAAATCAACATATAAATTCTCATTCTTTAGTGATCTCTTCGGATTTTCTTCGCAAGGAGAGGTAAAAGGTTATGAAGGAGAATGATGGACAAAGTGATAGATTCCATGTACACCTCATAAGAGGGTAGTTATGCTGGACAAAAGTGTGCTTTTGATGCAAATGCAAACTAGAAGGCACCAACCTATAACAGTCCCAATAAAACAAGAAACTGGACATACTAGTATTCCTCATTAAGATTACCAAGAGATTCCTTGATGAAGTTTCAGAAAAGTACTAGTGCTCAGTTTATCTCAGGCTCAAATTCTGCCGTATTTACATTTTGTAAGAGCTAACTGTTCCTTTGCAATCCTGGAATTAGCCCCTTTCATTAGCGTGAAAAAGCAGTGGTCTAGCAAAAACATGTTGCGATCTCTAACCAATTCAGAAATAAGGGTGTACAAGGCTGTATACTTAAAAATGCAGAATCCAATGAGCCAGTTCAAATCTCTAAGTGAAGGTTGTGTGTGACTAAATTTTGAGTTGGCATGTTTCACCTAATAAAATTTCCAACCTTGAGGGAACAGTCAATTCATCTCTCAGCTCCTATCACTTAGCCTTTTGAGTATAAAGAGAACTAGAATCCCTTAGAAGAATAGTATTCTATCCAACTAGGTTACAGCTGGATTAAGGACCATTTTGCTTTACCTAACATATTACCAATACTAAATTTTTTGTTGGTGATAAGTTGCTGCTCTAAATTATGAGTTATAATATTCCAGCCTAGAGATATAGCCTGCGTACTAAAATTTCACAGTTGCATAAACCAGTTCTTATCTTCCGTGAAGTTAAATGATATAAAATCTTTTTTTGATAATCGAGAAATCTCAGAGGATTAGTGGTGCAAGGTTCGAAACTCGGTGGATAATGGTAGGAATGTCAATAGGGCAGGGAGGGGCAAGCCTTGACCTGCTAAGATTTTGACCCGCCCTGCCTTGCCCCCTTTAGCATTTTTGCAAAATTTTGTCGTGCCCTGCCCGCCATGCCTTGTTCAAGTTTGTTTTTAATTGTTTTTCACTTTTCCTATTATTAATTAGCCAGATGTTTTTCTTTTTGTATCTTCCCAAAACTTCATTCATGCAAAGTTTATGTTTGGTATTCCGGGTAAGAATACCTTTCATGCAATTTGTCACAGTTTTGCTAATCTAAACAAGCTTATCAGTACTGGAATTTTCTAATTTATTGTTATTTTGAATATGACATCGAGAATAGAACTACGTGCTAATTCGATGTCTTATCTCGATTAAGTGATATCTTTAATATTGATAACAATAAACTTAACAAAAAAGAAATAACAGGTTCTGTTATTTATCAATTAAGAAAGAAAATTTAAACAAAAAGAGGTATGAAGAGATTATGGAAGGAGATCAAACTTCAAAGGATTCCTACTCACCTATGCATAAATATCACAAGTACTCACATGTACAACAACAATAACCACCCAGTATAATACCACAAGCAGTGTCTGGGGAGGGTAGGATGTACGCAGCCTTACCCCTACCCTGGAAGGGCAGAGAGAGCATTTCCGATTAGACCCTCGGCTAAAAAAGGTCAAAGAAGCCCCGATAGCAAGTAATAGCAAGTAATAGCAAGACAAAAAAAATTAGAAAAACCAGATCAAAGATAGCAACATAAAATATGAAAGAGGTACCGATAACAAGTAATAGCACGACAATATATTTAGAAAACTATATCTAAGGCAGCAAACGAGAATATGAACGAAGTACTGCTAGCAAACTACGGAACTACCGATGACAAATAATAACGGAACAAGACATGCGAATATAGCAAACTAAGGAAAAAAGGGTACCGGACTAGCACTAATACTACCAAACTAGAGAAGACAAAGGGAAACGCACGACTACCTACTACCTTCTGCCCTAATCTTCAACCTCCACACCCTTCTATCTAGGGTTTTGTCCTCGGTTAACTCAAGCTGCGCCATGTCCCGCTTGATCACCTCTCCCTAAGACTTTTTTGGCCTACCTCTATCCCTCCTCTCACCTCCCAAGGTTAACATGCCCGAACCATCTCAACCTCGCCTCACGCATCTTTGCTTCCACAGGGACCACTCTCACCTTGTCCCGAATAACTTCTTTCCTAATTCTATAGAAAATTTAAATCATAGCAAAGAAATTTTTCTTTTTCAAAGATATGCTTGATAATTTCCTGGCAAAAGGATGAAATTAGCAGATAAAAAAAATTGCAAAACCTTGACAATAGATATATCAAGAAGAATACTGAAGGTTGAGGAGGAACAGCGAAGGCTGTGCTTTTGCACCTATCAGGGAAATTATGGTTTTATACTTGAAAGATTTTTCCAAAGGGATAGTCGTATTATTAATCATCAAGAAAAGAATATTAAAAAAAATTATAAAAGAGTAAATACGACCAATTGTAATTTGTATTTTGCATTGTTGATAAACTAAGGAAAAATACTTGTTACAACAATATGAAAATATGCAATTATTGTCGATGTCAGTATATAATATGAAGTTCTATGTTTGTATAGAACAGGTTTGCATTTCTAGTCCAAGCAAATAAGATTGTTCTCAGTTACTGCCCTATCAACTGCCCTGCGTTTTTTCACCTGGCCTGCTTGCCCCGTTTAAGTCTTCCCCTGCCCGCCCCGTTAAGCCCCCGGCCCCGGTCCCGGCCCCGGCCCCGTGCTACTATTGCCCTGTCCCATTGCCATCCCCTGATAACGGACCCGCCCCTCTACTCTTCTTCACTTAAATACCGGTTTGCACTCCTGACTGCACGTGAACCACACAGCCCTCGCAACTAAATAACATAAAATCTCATTATCATGAAAAAGATTAAGGCTTTCAGTCTGGGTAAGTTATTGATGACAATCTAAAACAGAAAACCCACCTTTTGCACACATTTGATGATTAATAGATAAATATTATACTCAATAAGTTTATCCAAAATACAAACGAAACACTATATCATCTTATACAAATGACATCGAATCATGAGAGAGCAATTAAAAACTCAACGACACTATTTATTCAACAAATTATAGTTTAACGCAAACTAATCACGAAAAATCAAAGCTTTAAGTCTAAATTTTTACCTTCCAACGCAGTCCTTGAAAATCTGTTCAGTTTTTTCGCACTTCCGGATGAACTTTCCAGGCTCGGTTTCCTCAGTTTGGCATCGAGTGTTCACAACCTTCCTGGTGGCGTACCGTTCACCGCCGTCGCCGTCGCTGCCGGAGGATGATTTAGGGTTTTCAAAATCCTTGAAGACGCTGAAATCATCGGCGCCGGAATGCTTGGAATCGTCGTCGTTCCAGACCCAACCCATTGTTACTTCGATTTGCTTGGCCAATAATCCAAAGATGTTTCTCGAAGAAGGTGAAAGAAATATGAATTGAGTTATTTATAGTTTGATCAAAGAAAGAAGCTTAACCAAAAAGTTAAAAAGAGGTGCAGAAAGGATATATAAATAAATAAAAGTAGGGAAAAGTGCAAATAAAAGAGACATGTACATTCCATATTTGGAATATAAATTACCCCTGGTCTCATATTAACCGTCATAATAATTATTCAAATTACTTATCGTTCAAGATAAAATTAATTAATTTTTTTTACCCTTAATATTAATTGTTCTTGAAGATAAAAATAATACATAAATAAAATAACTATCTAATAAAGAGAGATTACATCTTAAGACATAAATAAGAGTAGAATAGTCAAATCCCTTTTCTAATTAATTATTTTTTCAGAAGCGTGTAAAAAAGAAACACGATACATAATATGAGACGGAGAAAGTAATTTAATGTGTCGGTTTAAATTATACATACCGATTCGCGCAAATTTCTTTTGCACAATTATTAAATTTTAGTTATGTGATAAAGTAATAACAGAGTAGTTATTATTAATAATGGACTTTATTGGGTAAATATTTTTTGCATTGTCAGTACATGTAATTTAACTTTATATTGGTAATTACATCCCACAAGTTGGATAAAATTATACTCTCTCAATTCTAATTTATGTGAAGTGTATGGTTTCGAGAGACAAACGAATTATTTTTTGATCGTAATTTTTTCATATGTCTTTTAAATATTTTAAGTTATTAGTTATTATGACTTACAATACCTTTTCCGTAGTTTCTCAGTATATAATTTTACTCGAAAAACTTAATTGAATTCTTTCCTTAAGTGAAAATGGTGAAGGGTGATCCTATGATCCATCGCGTTTTGAACCTTGCGACATCTGTCTTGGTGATTTCTTAGTTAAAAAGATGAGACACAAATGAACTTGCTTTCTGGTGTGTGGATCAATCAAATGTGACAAAAAGAGATAGTTAATTTAGAGAATTTGAGTTGAAATTAGAAAGTAAAATCGTGAGAACCATGAAAAAAGACTATACATAAAAGAAGAAAAACAAAATTGATGAGAAGGTAAATATATAACTCACTCAATCTTATGATCTACCAAATGTTAAAAATTATTAAAATTTAAAATCTTTTATTAATAATCATATAAATATAAATTATGGAGTATATATTATATAATAATATAGTAGTGATTCTTATTTTGGGGACTTTAAATATTTGGGGCCTAAGGCAAGGGCTTCACTTGCCTTACCCTAAGAGCTGCCCTTGATCCGAATTCTAACAGAAGTAGGAGAAGCCAAAATTAAGCTGCCCATGATCCGAATTCTAATATAAGTAGGAGAAGCCAAAATTAAGCTGCCCTTGATCCGAATTCTAATAGAAGTAGGAGAAGCCAAAATCCTCTATAAAAGAAGCCACTACTATTATACATTCTGTTAGTTTTAAGTTGCAAAAGTAGTTCTCTTTTCCCATTCTTTGAAATCTATTCTCTTTTTTCTTCTTTCTACTTGTCAAAACTATACATCCCTCAACCTTTCTTTTTCTTGATTAAATTTTCACAACATGATCACCATGCCTATCAAGCAAGAAATCGTCGACCCAACATACGGTTATCGGAACACTACTACTACCGTCCCAACAAACACAACTGATCATATGATTCCTATAAACGATGGTTTTGGTTCTTATTTTGATGATATAGAAGGAGGGACTCCTTTCAAGAAGCTGAAAGTTGGCAATAGTAGTGGTATTATTGCACCTTTATCGGTTCGTCCGAAGGCTGAGAATCATTCTTTACCTGTTTCAACCAATGAATCGGTTGCTTATCTTGCTAATATTCCAACTTGTAAACAATTTTGGAAAGCTGGAGATTATGATGGAAGGAATGGAGGTGTTTTCGCGGCTGGTCATGATAAAACAGTTGGTATGGATCATGTGAGAGTTCACCCGAAATTCTTACATTCAAATGCCACAAGTCATAAATGGGCTTTAGGAGCTTTTGCTGAGCTTTTAGATAATGCTATGGACGAGGTTTGCAATGGCGCTACCTATGTTAGCGTAGACGTGCTAGACAACATGAAACAGAAGGGAAAAATGTTGTTAGTTGAAGATAATGGTGGTGGAATGACTCCAGATAGAATGCGCCAATGCATGTCTCTTGGATATTCAGTGAAAAGCAAATTAGCAAATACTATTGGACAATATGGAAATGGTTTTAAGACTAGTAGTATGAGACTAGGCGCGGATGTGATTGTATTTTCAAGGGGAAGAGACAGAACAAGCAACAGAGTTACACAAACTGTTGGAATGTTGTCGTATACGTTTTTAAGGAGCACAGGGAAAGAAGATATTGTTGTTCCTATGATTGATTTTGTGAAGAGAGAAGAAACTTGGGAAATGTTGATTCGATCTTCAGCTGATGATTGGAAGAGAAATTCAGAAACCATAGTACAATGGTCTCCTTATGAAAGCGAAGAGGATCTCTTCCAACAGTTTGAATTATTGGAAGATCAAGGTACGCGAGTTATCATATACAATCTTTGGGAGGATGAAGAGGGATGTACAGAACTTGACTTTGACGCCGATCCACATGACATTCAAATAAGAGGTGTTAGTAGAGATGAAAAGAAGATTCAGATGGCAACAGAATATCCAAACTCGAGGCATTTTCTAACTTATCAACATTCTTTAAGGAGTTATGCTTCAATTCTGTATCTGAGGCTTGCTCCTGGATTTCGAATAATTTTGAGGGGGAAAGATGTTGAACATCATAATTTGGTAAATGACATGATGTTATCTGAGGAGATAACGTACAGACCACAGTGCATCGGTTATGAAACATTAAAGGATCCAAATGTTGCAGCTGTAGTAACTATTGGTTTTGTGAAAGATGCAAAACATCATATTGATGTTCAAGGCTTCAATGTTTATCACAAGAATAGGCTAATTAAGCCTTTCTGGAGAGTGTGGAATGCTGCAGGGAGTGATGGTCGTGGCGTGATAGGCGTCTTGGAAGCTAATTTTGTGGAGCCGGCTCATGATAAACAGGGCTTTGAGCGCACGATAGTACTTGCTAGACTCGAGGCACGTCTACAAGCAATGCAGAAGAAGTATTGGTCCTCAAATTGCCATTTCATTGGTTATGCTAAGCGTCGCAATGCAAAGAACATTACTGTCTCTCCTGAGCAAGAATCAAACACTTCTGCTAAAAGAAAATCATGTTCCCAGTTTAGCTCCAATGGCCACACAACATGTCATGATAAATCTACGCTGAAATCCACTGGAGAAGAACGCGAGAATGTGGCACCAGTTCATCCTCCAATACAAGAAAAAAATCAAGCTATGTCTGTAGAAGAAACTCAGCAAGTGTGT
>MCJB01036782.1:0-61365 GCA_002018475.1 Nicotiana obtusifolia
ACTGGAGATCCCAAGAGCTAGGTTCAAAGAGATCAAACAAAGTTATGAATGACGGTTCAGCATTGTCAAATAACTCAACCCCTTCTCGGATGAAGACAATGTTCAGAAATAAGGATAAAACTTTATGGCTTGTTAATGAGTTAATAAAGCATTAATTTTTTTTAATGATTATCTAGATCTGGCAGTATATGACCAGATAATGTGGCTATTGGACCACATATTTAGAAATCACCTATGTGAGTGTTAAGTGTAAGCCGCTTTAAAGGAGAATACAAGTGGAGGCCCATTCTCTATGCACTCATGAAACCAGGCGGTGTTCATGGCTGAAACGAACACAACCGTGAGAACCATAAACGGTTGAGGGTTGATTGTGTGACTTATATGTTGTCTAGGTATACAACAAAGTTCGACGGTTCAAAGATATCAATTCTACCGATTGATCGAGTATATCCGATATAAGTTCACTACGGAAAGTTCAAAGGGAAACCTACTTATCCAGATGCAGTCAATCTTCGCTTGTATTTCACACTCGTCCGCACATTCTTTTATATTATGGCCATTCCCCATTCATGTGGGGGATTGTTGGGTATCAATAAAGGTGAATGGAAAATGACGGGATAAAAAGTGAAGGGAATGTAAAGGTCCCTTTTGCTTTAGTTAAAGCGTTTGTCCCACATAGGAAAAAGAAAGAAAAATAGAGGAGTATATATTACATTACACCTTCTCTAGTTGCTAAAAGGGTTGAAGAGGCAAGGACCCCTCGCGCCGTCGTCGTCGTCGCTCGCTCGGCTCGGCTTTGGCTTCGGCTACGGCTACGGCTACGGCTACGGCTTCGGCTTCGGCTTCGGCTTCGGATTTGGATTTGTGAAAGATCGATTGATTGATTATCTTTTTGGACAAAATTTTCCTTAATTATTTAATTAATTATTTAATAATTAAGAATCCATTTAAAGCGGATCGACCCTGACCCGCGACCCGGTCCGTTTTCTCTTCCCGGATTTTTTTCAAATTTCCCTCCAAAAACGTGGTGACTGATCTGAATGGTTGCAAACATTCAGAATCAGTACCTCCAACCTGGTGACTGATCTGAATGGTTGCAATCATTCAGAATCAGTAGTGACTGATCTGAATGGTTGCAACATTCAGAATCAGTACTTTAATGGCTATAAATATTTGATGTTTTTTCAGAATTCACACGAAAATTTTTTATCTACTATTAAACTTGCTGCTACCAAATTTTCTGTGTGATATACTTCCGTCAAGTGGTTCGCTGTTATCAGAATTGGAGTACTACTTTTCTGGTAAGTTAATCGTTCTATCCTGGGAGCGGATATTCCAATAACCTCGAGTACTGTGAGGGGAATAATTTCCTTAAGGAAACACTTTGAACTAAGTGGGCTCAATTTCTGTTCTTCTACAATTTCTTCTACTGTTTTACAGTTTCTGTTCTTATACTGTTTTACTAAGTGTTTAACAGATTAAACGTATACTGATTCATATTAATAACAGCTTTAGCTATCAAGAAGTACAAAAACAAGGAATATTTGTTGGAACCGGGAAGAAGAGAACATACGCAAGGTCTTTGTTTTTTTTTTTTTTTAGTGTAAAAGGATGACTATTTATTTTATATTAAGGTGGAGGTGTACAAGTAACATGCGAAAGCATAGTTTCGGGATGTGGCTATTGGGCATCCGGTTGAGCGATCATTGGGAGCATGTTAAGTTTAGACCGGAGTGATGTGGCTATTGGGCATTTTAGGAGGAGATGTGCAATAGTTTCGGGATTACTTAGGCAGAGGGAACAAATATCAGTAGTAAGTATACCTAAATTGTGATAGTGTGCCGCCGTGGGTAGACGATGGTGACCATATAGCCATAAAAGATATTTTATTTTTGGAGATATTTGGAGTTTCCAAATCCACTTAAATGAATGGCCAGGGACTGTAGGGAGGAGATGGTGATAGAGGGATTTAGTCGTGAAAATCCCCTGCGTGGGCCCAAGCAAAGGAGTCGGGAGGAGGTGCATAGTAGGGGATATGGACATTAAGTATGTGTTATATGATGAATGGGGTAATTCAAAAGGGAGGGATGTGAAGTCCTAGTGGCCATGGGAGAGGTAGGTAGAGACAGTAGTTGTTACAGGCTTGATGTGGTAGTGACCCAATGAATGAGTTACGAAGAGGTGTATTGTAATTCAACCAGTTGTTGGTCCAAAATTTTATCATAGAACCATTACCTATAATCCATTTTATACCTTGTTGACGTAGTTGCCGGCCCGTAACAAGGTTATTCCAAATGAAGGAACAATTAGTGGTTTGATCCCTTTGGTGATAGAAGTATTTGTGGAATAGAGTGGTAGCCCATAAAGAAGATGGGTGTTTGAGTAGGCGCCAAACTTGACTGGCTAATAAGGTCTAATTCTTAAGGTGAAGCTGTTGGATGCCCATTCCACCATGTTGCTTCGGGGTGGTAACTTTGCGCCATTTAAGAAGGTGGATTTTTTTTCTTATTTGGAGTCAGCCCCTAGAGAAAATTGCGCCGGTAGCGTTCTAGTTGGTGGATTATAGATTGAGAGAGTTTAATATATTGCATTACAGAATTTGGTAAACTATTTTTTAGGGTGGAGTTAATCAGAGTGGTGCATCCTGCCAGGCTGAGGAAGTTTGTTTTCCAGATAGTGAATTTAGTTTTAAAATTATCTAGAAGGAATTGGAAATCACGTTTGGACGGTCTGGAAGTAAAGATGAGAAATTCGAGATATTTTTCAAAAGATGTGCCTTCATGTATAGGTAAAGAAGTGAGGATAAAATTTATCCTGCTGAGTGCAATTTTTGAGAACAAAACTTTTGATTTTGATAACTAATCTTTTGACCATAAAATTGATTATATTCATTAAGGATAAGGATGACATCATCTGTAAAGAACAGGTGGGAGATTTGTGGTCCATGACAGGATAAGCGAATAGGTTGCCAGGGGCTGATAGTCTACCGCTATATTGATTTTTTCTAGTAAATAATTCCATACATAATATAAATAGGTATGGGGATACGGAGTCTCCTTGACGGATTTCATGTGAAGGATTGAAAAACGGGGTGCGGGGACCATTGATGAGGATGGATAGCGAAGTAGTGGTGACACAGGACATGATTAATTTAATGAGAGGAGGAGGAAAATTAAAGTACTGTAGGGCCTGACGAACAAAAGACCATTCAATTCGGTCAAAAGCTTTTTTTTAGATCAAGCTTAAGAAGCATGTAGCTAGTTTTTTCTGTTTTGCACTTAAAGTATGCTAGAATTTCCTGCACAATAATAGCGTTATCTGCCGCTCTACGATTCTGTCAGGAGCTGGATTGGATAGAGCTGATAACTTTTGCCACGAGAGGTTTAATGCATGGATTCTGCTTCGGAGAGCTTTTAAGTCGTTGAGAGCAATTTTGTTAGTTTTCATAAAAATATGTACTTGCCTTTTATTTCAACTTATAACTTTTAACACAGACCATATCTTTAATCTGTTGGATTATTAATTAGTAGATGAATTAGAATCCTCGAAATCCTTGTATTAACACGAGCCTAATTATTCACATTATATTTCTTTAACCTCCTTTCAATTTATGTGATGCATTCTTTTTTAGCTATTCCAAAAAGAGTGATACCTTTTGTATTTAGAAGATTTAAATTTAAGCTTACATTTATTTTTAATGAGATGATTTATAGTCATATAAATATTTATGGTTTGTTTTTAGGTCACAAATTTTAAAGATCTTTCTTTTTATCTTAAACTTCGTACCCAATCAAATTGCATCACATAAAATAGAATGAAGAGGGTAATGAAGTTGATCAATTTTTTGCTAATCTAAAAACTGATGAGAGTTGGATATCGCATCCGGCTATCTCCAGAAAAAAAAAAAGCGAAATAGAACAATTCTATAAAGATTTGGAAGGAGAAAAATCCAGGTCTGTTTGTTTGGATTAAGAGGTCAACTAATTTAGTTGTTTCTTGCCCAATTAATCCGTCAATCATAATCTTCCTTAGGTGTCATACCAAAAAATCACTTTTTGAAATAATATGCACATTAAAAGTTAAAGGAAAATACAAACCATTTAATAATCACTTAATTAGATAATGACATTAGTTTTACATAATCACATATACGCCCTAAAGTAAAAGCAATGTGCTTTTCAGCTCTTTTTTGGTAGGTGAATGACGGGAATGTTTGACTTTAGACTTTTTTCTTCTGCCAAAAAGTAAAATGGGGACATAGTAAAAGCAAAAGACAAAGAGGAGCCATGTACAAGTATCGACTGCAAATCAGTACAGCATACACTGAAATACCATACTCCATCGCTTCATCCGATTTGATTGGCCATAAATTTAAAAGTTTAAAAAAAAAATGAAAGCTATTAATACTTATGTTTTAAATATACCATAATATTTATAGAGCTATAAGACCTTTGAAATTTGTAAGTCTTAAATATGACATAACATTTGTAATTAGAAGTAAATATGAAATTTAAAATACAAATATTTCCAATTTAGAAAATGATCATTTTTTAAAATAAAAGATAGTATCACATGAGTTATAACCGAGAGTACATATTCCCTATTCTCTTCATTGTGCTGTGTGGTTTTCTACAATGCGATCAAACGTGCAAAAGATTTCAAACATTATCTTCTTTAAACAAAAGGAAAAAAAAAAAAATTAAACGAGGAAACTGCGTTCAATTCTCCTCTCTTCTCTTTTTTTCCTTTTGTTTGCTTTCAAGTACCAACTTATAAACTAAATTGTAATTTGGGTCATCATTTGGTGAAAATAACACGAGCTAGCTAGTTTACGAATTGGTAATTGAAAAATAACCAGCACTTGCAAAATTCATTATAAAATAGTCATTGTTTTGCTAAAACACGAAAAGTTTCAGTATAATATACTGGATTATGGAGTTCCTCCGTATAAATTTCCAGCAGATTATGTTGGAACTCCAACATATTATGAAATTCCAGCACATTATGCTGGAATCTCATATGTAAAAAATTTAAACTTAAGCATATTATGCTGGAATTTTTCTAGATTTTAAGAGTGTTTTTGTTCAGATTTTATCTTTACATGAAAAAGTGGCTAAATTTCGAATAGTTTTGAAATTGTGATTATTTTTCAATTACTAGTTAGTAAATCTGGCTATTTCTGATTTTTCCCCTATCATTTGTGTTTGGGTTTATTTTACCAGTTTGAACTGAATTGTTGAAACCCTAAAACCTAAAGCAACCCCAATACATTGAGGAACATTTTGATCATTTCCTCGACCTATAGCAATCACTTATTTTCTTCTAAAACTTTTGTTCTCTTGTTTTTTAAGTAGCTTTCGTGGACATTTTAATTATTCCAACTTTTTATTTCCTTTAATATGTATAGATTGGGTGATGTTTCAAGAAAATTAGTTGAAACAAAGAAGTATTTTAATTATCCTCTTATGTCCGCTTAGTTAAGCTTGCTTTTGACAAGAGTTTTTTCCAGTTGTCGTGCAATTGTTGACAAAGTTATTTAAGCTAATGTGAATTTTTAAGCGGTTGGATCGTGTACACTGAAATTTTTTTGGTGCACTCATTCATTGAAATGAATTTTATTTTCTTCTCCAAACTTTGAATATTCATAGCAAACTTTGTAGCTTCTGTTCCCCGCAAGTAACCCTGAGTAGTATGAGATGGAAGCTCGACCAACAAGCGCCAGTGAACTATTGGTATGCCGAAGTCAGTCAAATGAAGCATTAATTTTGATATCCTCACCTCTGAAAGACTTGGAATTAATCTTAAATATTTAAGAACATATGCAAGACTGGCATTCGAGAAATTCAAAAGTCATATATATATGTGAAAACAAAAACGAACCACCCAGGACATAGAAATGTAGGTGGAAAAAACAAGGAGATCAGGAAAATGAGGAATATGACGAAGGATATGCTGTTTTGAAGGTCCTTTGCCTCCTTAGTCTCAACTCTCTCAAGAGAAAAGTGACGACACATTTCATAGGAATAAAATCATAATGCAGCATCTCCAGCTTTCAGCAACTTTTTTCTGCAGCTGATCACCTACAAACATGGACAAGGCAACCGGGGAATATGATGAAAATATTTTTTTAAAGCAGCTGCTTTCACCAAATGGAATGGTAAAGGATAATAAAGTTATCCCATTTTCTGACTACTGTACATAAAGCTACCCCTCTAATGCAAGAAGATATATACCAACAGGGCCACAGCATAAAAATTCTCAGGATATGCCGATTCTCTAGGGGTTTATTCCGTCTCTTAAACTGAGAAAGGCATGCTCTATAAAGAGGGGAAGTGATCTGTTGTGATGAAGCAGAAGCATGGTGAATGATAATAAGGGAAATAGTGGTAGGGCTACTCTCTATTGGCATGCAGTTAATTCTGTATGGTGACTCCATCATATAAATATTTCAGCTGACACGCCAAAGGAGAGCTGCCCTGTTACTGTCTCTCCTTAATCCTACACACACTTGATACTGTGATGCAGAAGGTATTGTTATAGTAGTACTTATCTATAGACTTCTACTGTTGGTTTTTTTTCCTCCTTACTTTTGCGGCAAGAATTGATGTAGAAATTAACCAGTTAATTACCACATTAACTCCCGAGTCTCTTCTACTCGATTCTCTATCGGTTTTTTTCCTTTCGTATTCCCATAAACTTCATAAGGTTAACTGGACTCCATGTTCAGGTGTAAATTGTCAATGTCATTTACTCAGGCGCGGGTAGTGAGTCACTGTGTGTTCTTCTTCTCAAAAAGCTGAAAAACTAAATTTCCAGCTGGGTGGCACAGCACTGGCAGAAACTAATTAGGCATTTGAGCGCTTTGTTCCGTGGAACAACTAATAACAATGTGGCATTACCACACGGAGATTGTCAAGTTGCCCTGCTAGAAATCTGGTAAAATCCGACCGAGGCCTACCGATTAACGTTGGTCGGTAAAAAAAAAGACCAAAAAGTCGTTCAAGGAGGACGGAAACTACCAAAAAAATATTTTTTATATATTTTTTAAATTACATACCGACCGAAATCGGTCAGTATATTGGTCAAGCATTTGACCGCAATGGTCAGACTTGCTTAGTCAAAACACTTTTTTGATTACTGACCACCATTGGTCTGTTAGGTGGACCCATATTTTTAAATTTTATTAATTATATTATTATTTAAAATATTTATAACATTTATAATTGAAGTTACCGACCAAAGTCGATCGGTTATTACAGGAGAACATTTTATCGACCAACTTTGGTCGGTAGCTGTAATTTCTGGAAAAAGCCGACCAACTTCGGTGAGTTCATAGGTCTAACATGGTCAAACTTTTAAATCACATTAAAATGTACTATCTAAATAATATAAATATAGTCCATAAACACTTTATTTTGTAATACAAATAATGAATGCACTAACATATACTATAACAAGCTATATATAGTTAAAGTAGTACAGGGTCGGTTTTTTTTGGGGATAGACTTGTGAAGAAGAAATAATCTAATTAGTATATATAGTTGATCATCATCAAATATATCTATTTGTAAATTGATTCATCGACTTATAACTTACTTAGATGAATCGATGAATATTAAAAACACAACGTCTCGACTATATCGATTAATCTATGTCATGTATTATTAGTTATGAATGAATGAAATATAGAACAATACTAAACTTCTTTGACATGTATATATGTATCACAAATTAAATAAACGAAAGAAGCTATTAGCATTAGGTAAACGAGTTAATATAACAATTGACTAAACATATTTATAATAGAATAATATTGGTTTACCAATTCATCAATTGATCAAGTTTTCGTGCGCAATAATGTATGTGATTGATCATCAATTACAATATAATGTATGTGTGTGTGAAATGACTCATATACTTAATTATAACTTAGAAAATTAACTTAGATAGATGAATACAAAAGGTAAAACGTCTTGACCGATATTTATTAATTTATGTGATTTGTAATTAGTTATAAAATGAATGAATATATAAGACGAAACGTGGAATTCGATTAAAATAAATGTCTCTCATATATACCTTTATTTATTTATTATGATTGATTAATTATATATATGTGTGAATAAAATATATGCTTATAGTTTATTAAAAGCAATTAGTTATATTTAATTGTTTATAAAGATTATACTTATAATTTATAATTATTTATTAGTAAATATATATGTGAATAAAATATATGCTTATAGTTTATATTATTTCTTAAATTTTATAAATATTTAAGAAATAATAACGCAAAAAAATTAATTTAGGTTTTTTTTAAAGATAACCGACCAATTGTGGTCAAACACAGTCAATAGTCACTTAAGTGTACCGGCCGAATTTACCGACTGAAGTCGGTCGGTATCTTTTTTAATTTCGTTTCCCCCTCATTTCTCGTCTTCTCCACTCCAAGTTTTCTAACTCTTGTGTCTTCTCCCA
This sequence comes from Nicotiana obtusifolia, assembly GCA_002018475.1. Classification (NCBI taxonomy): domain Eukaryota; kingdom Viridiplantae; phylum Streptophyta; class Magnoliopsida; order Solanales; family Solanaceae; genus Nicotiana; species Nicotiana obtusifolia. Next base: position 8,479 of record MCJB01036782.1, read on the forward strand.
CACACCCACAAATCCCTTCCCCACCCCTTCTCTTTCTCCCTCATACACATCCCATTTCCCACTTCCTCGTACCACCTCAAGTCGCCACTGCCTCTGCCACCGCCGCCGTTGCTGCTACTGCAGCCATTACCCCTCCTCCTCCGCTTCCTAAAAATTACAGGTTTCGATTTGAACTTATATTATTTGTATAATTTTAATATTTTGTTAATTAGTTATGAATTAGTTAACTATTGTTTAAATTGATTGTCTTAACTTTGAATTTTATTGAAATCTAGGGTTTAGGTCTTGTTAAAATTGAATTGATTACCTAGGGTGTAAATTGAATGTTTAAGCTTGTATTAACTTGAGTAATTTGGTTAGGAATTGAATGTTTAGCTTTGAATTGAATTGAGTTTTTAGAGTTTTGTTTTTGTGAATTGAACTTTTAGGGTATGAATTGCGGTATGAATCGAATTGGTTTAAGGTATCGGTTGAACTTTTTGGATATGAATTGAATTGGTTTGGGGGTAAGTGTTGAACTTTTTGGATAGAGCTTATGTTTTGTGAGGTTAATTGAATTGTTTAGGATATTAATTAAATTGTTTAGGGTATTAGTTAAATTTTTAGGATATGAATTAGACTTTTAGGGGTAATGGTTAAACTTTTTGGATATGAATTGAACTTTTAGAGGTAAGTGTTGAACTTTTTGGGTATGAAGTGAACTTCTAGTTTATGTTTAAATTGAATGAATCATAATTAATTATATTTACTATAATTTAATACTGGTGTAATTAGTAAAAATTAATTATCTTAATTAATAAAAAACAATTTAATTAATTTATAACTGTAGAATAAATTAAGTAGTTCTAATACTTATGAAAATATCTCAATTTATTTTTGGTTTATTTGTGTAGAAGGAACATCATACTTGGATGTACAATAGGAATTATCCTAATCGGCAGGGACTGAGGGAGGATTTTGTAGAAAGGGTTGATGACTTCATTATAGAAGGAGCAAATTTTCAATCAGTTTAAGGTATAAATATTCTTTTAAGATGTTTTTTAATAATTTATATTTATGATGTTTCCATCTAATATTTAACTTTTGAAATGCATAGTAAGTGTATATGGGAAGACCGCTATAGCAAAGTGGCTGTAAATTTTCATCTTAAAGCCCGCAAGAGATTGGCAGATCATTTCTTGGATGGTAGAAAAAAGAACAAGTTATCTGACTGGTATCTGCAACATTTATGGGATGATTTGTTAAGGAAATGGCAGACCGAGGACTTCTTAAATAAGAACGAACTAGGAAAGAAAGCTCGTTCATCCGAGAAAGGAGGCTCCTTGCACACTGGGGGTGCTATTAGCATCGGGACAATAATAAGAAGATTGGTAATTGCTTAAATTACTGGATCTTTACTTTTTCTAAGTATATCAATTCTATTTATTAATCAAATTAATTTATTTTTAGGAAAAAAAGTATGAGCGTCCAATGCACCAAGATGAGCTACTCAACAAGAAGCATATTTTAAAGAAGAAGAAAGAGGGGGATGCAAATAGGTGGGTCGAGAACCAGGCAGAGACTACATATATAAGCTTTCAATTTTCCGTAAGTATTATAATTTACTTTTATAAGATTTTTTATATACTAACTAATGTTGCTACCAAAGTACTGTGGAGGACTTCATACATAGTCAACCAGTTGGTGAATCGGGTGAGCCAACCCAATCTTCGGACGAGGATGCTGAAAGAATATGATTGGAGGCTGTTGGCGGTCCAAAAAAGGGAAATGTATACGAGTTTCTTGAGAAAAAATTCCATCGCTACATGTGTGAAATGCAAGGAATATGGACTTCCTCACAGGGTGAGGCACTTAATAGGGAGAGCCTCTCGGCTATGCAGGAGACAGTGACAAGACTTACATCCGAGCTAGAAGCGGCCAAGGAAAGAGAAAGACTTAGAGATGCTTAATTCGTTGGTATGCAAAGCTCATATCAGATAATATGACCTTTTCCGTTATCCCGGTCTCGTGAGTCATCGCCAGAGGCTCGACCTCCACGTGATCGTTCTTCCCGTCCTCCATAAGACCGTTCTTACCGTCTTGCAGATGAAAGTTCATCAGATAATGGTGATGCTATAGAAAACACTCCCTGGACCGATACTTTGATATACTTTGAACTAGTCTATTACAACTTGCTTTGAATTAGAATGAACATTTTTGAACTTGTTGTAATTACTTAATTTTTGATTGATTTTGAATTGTGATGTTTAATTGAACTTGTTAGTTTTAAAGTATTAATTGGATGTTTGGTTAGATTTGTGGTTAATTGGGGGTTGTTTATGGTGAATTGGAGGTTATGTGATGTGAATTGGGGATATTGGTATGCTGAAAATATATATTTTTATTTGGCAGGTGGTGTAGCTACCAAAACAGGCATTTTCTGCCAAAATTATTCCCAGAAAATTGACGGACCTCGGTCCGTAATTAAAAAAAAAATTAAATTGCAAAATGCCGACCAATGTTGGTCGGTTAGTGCACATTGAATTCCCAGAAATTCAACATTACCGACCAACTTTGGTCGGTATGTTGGCTACCATGTCTAGATTATTGACCAACGTTGGTCGGTACTATTAAATTTTAATTATTTAATTTTTTTTAATGTTTTCTAATACCGACCAACGTTGGTCGGTAATTAAAATATTATATGATTAATTTTTTTTTTTTACCGACCAATGTTGGTCGGTAACCAAAATTATTAAATTTAGCAAACCAACCAATGTTGGTCGGTAAAATAAATTATTAAAATAATATTCCGACCAATATTGGTCGGTTAGTCAATTAAATTGTCGGATGGTTGTGTAGAGCATACCGACTAAAGTTGGTCGGATATTCGGTATGCTCTATCGACCTTTAAATTACCGACCACACGTAATTGGTCGCGTTTTGGACGGTTATTGGTCATTATCAATCGAAAATGATCGATTTTTTCGAATAGTTTTAAGCGGATTTTTAGTAGTGTCGGTAAAACCGGAGTATAATATTGCATGTTACGTTGTCGGTGGCTCAACATATATACTCTCCCCCGGCACTAATCCTATAGCCACCAGTCATGTTGCTAGGAAGGTGATAGAGCTACGGTAGCCTAATGTTCATGGTGTTATCATTGGGTACACGCATTATATACAAACATTATAAAGTCTGTATTGAATATAATAGTACTTCCCATGGAACCTCATATGTGTGTGTTTTAAAGGCTTTAGTTTGAATTTTCATGTGGACTATGCTAAAAGATCTAGTTTCCAGAAACAACATTGAACATTGATTCTATTATGATGACCTACTTCCTTAAATTTGAAATAATTATATACTACCTGAACCTGCAAAGATCAATATAAGTAAAATAATTTAGCTTGAAGAATACTTCGTTTATAATTACACTATGCTTTTAGTGATGACTCCTCACAGTCGCACAAAAAAAAAAAAAAAAAAAAAAAAAAGAAACTCTCATTCTTACTACTTTTACAATATGAAAGCGAAAAAAATAAAAATTAAAAGGACGTTTATTCAAAATTCTAATTATGACTTCCCTTCTCTTCCATTTCACACCTCAGAACGCATCCTTCTTATAGAAATATATAATATTCTTCTTCCCGTCCCTTGTTAATGCACTTGAGACTCGCACAACTTGGTGTTGCTTGTAAGAGCTTCATGACAAATATTATGCTAGGTGTGGAATATCCCGCCCTATAAACCATAATCTCTCCTAATGCAATCCACAAAAATATCACAAATTCATGGTGGATAAGTCCGATGACTCTATAGCACTGCGGAGTTAAGTTCTAATGACTAGTCGTCGGAAGTTAGTTTCATAATAGTAAATAGTGAGAAGAAAAATGACAGTGTGGCGTAAAAATTTTCTATCTAGAAAATAAGCTCTCCGTACACTTAACTTTTACTTCCCTCAACGGTAACAAGAATCCCCCTTCCTGGGGAGAGTGGTGCTCACGCACCGATTGATACGCAACACGCATCCCATAGAGTTCCCTGTCACTACTACGATGGCAACCAACACTAAGAAAGAAACCCCTCAGAAAGTCGATTATGCATCAGCAGTAGCAGCTCCCGCAAAATCCAAAGGTAAAAGATCGGGGGATCCGAATGTTAAGGCAAGGATCACTACCCACAATGAAATGCCTGCTATCACCTTTAAATCTAGCGATTACTATGGTGTGATGACTGAGGAATGCAAATTCATTGTCGTCGGCAAATTCTTAAGGAATCGCCCAAACATCGAGCGTATCAGGTCAGTTTTTGCAGAGAAAATCTCATTTAAAGGAGAGGTCAGAATCGGTGCTTACGATTTCCGTACTATCTTCATTGAACTAACAATGAGGATTGAAAAACTATTTGGTACAAACTATTTGTTAAAATTGATGGAATAGTTATGTGGGTACAAAAATGGTCACCGAATTTCAGACCGGGGGAGGATTCCCCAATAGTACCAATTTGGGTACTTTTACCGAGACTTCCATTCCATTGCCATAAATGGTACTATGTCAAGCATGTTTTGAGCCTACTTGGTATACTTCTATCGGTGGACATAGCCACAGATTATGGAACTAGGCTAGGTATGGCCAAGGTCAGAGTGGAGATGGATCTAACAAAACCGCTATTTCGATCTGTGTGGGTTGGTCAGGCGGATGAATCCAATCCATTAAAAGGATTTATTCAAAAATTAGAATTTGAGGGAGTACCAAAATACTGTAAACATTGCAGGATCTTGGGCCACTCAGTAGTGCAATATAGAATACTGGAAAAAGAAAGGCAAAAGGAAAAGGAAGCCAAAAGCAAAGAAGCAGAAGAGAAAAATGCCAACAGTGAAAAAAAAAAATAAGAAGACGCTCAGAATCAAAAGAGTCTGAGGTTAGTAAAACCAATGGGAACCAGGATAAACAGGCGGGCCAACAAAAAAGGGAATGGAGGAAGCTGAAACATCTAACAAGGGGACTAAGTTTGGGTAGAACATAAAGGAAGTGAATAATAAGAATTAATGTCAAGTCCCCAACACCAAGAGAAACATACAAAAGAGAAAGGAAGAGGAGAAAGCTAAGGAGCATGATGACAACAAGAAGTGCTCTGATCAAGAAAGAGTCCAAGAAGAATCAGTTAAGAGAGAAGTCGCTTAAAGGAAGAGTAAGAAGAAGGATAACATGAACATGCAAGACAAGATACAAACACTCCCAAACACAGTTGTCAAAGATATGCTGAAAGAGTTAACTGAGGCAAATTATGATGAACAAAGAAAGAAATATCAATGCAAGGACAATGGTACTGCAGGGGCTCTAGTAAGGGCCAAGGTGTCAGAAGAAAATAGCTTGACCAAGACCGCAATGGAAGGGCACAAAAGGCAGCTCAACAAGGTAATGCCCACAACTACTTCATAAGAGGCAACGGAGAGCGACAATGTGGGTAATACACAGACGAGATACTATAGGAAACGAAGAAAAAAGTGATAGTTCAGATCAAGTTACTTTGGAGAGTATACAAGATGAATCGTATGACAGAAGAGAACAATGTGAAGAGGGTAAATGCGAGACAGGGAAAAGTGATCAGATTCTCCAAAATTTTCAAACCAGTAGTATTGACACAGAGCTTAAAAAAACACCACCTATCTAACTGGTTGTGGACTTATGCTATAACAAGGTTTCCAATTGTGATAGGCAGAGAATTTCGAAGGAAGGAGTAGACTCATAACATCTTGATGAAGCAACTACAAAACCAAAAAAAATAAGAAAAGAGGAAATTTAGGAAACTCAAGGAATATTCAAATGATGATGATACAGATAATGGGAATTGGTCACCTAATGGTAGACGAAGAAGCACACAGAGAGGAAGAGGAAAGAAAGTCATAGAAAAAAAATACTCCTCTTCCACAAAGGAAAAGAGCAAAAATAAGAGCCTCAAATCTCTAGTTTTCCATGATTAGTGCTATATTATGAAATTAGAGGGGCAAGGACCAAAAAGGCAATTCACAGATTAAAAATTGATGAACATCAACAAAAATGATTTTGTTGCTATCTTTGAGGCTTTCATTGATAGTATAACAATTCTCATAAATATCTTGATAACTAAAACACAACTACAATGCTCCCAAAACCTAGTGAGACTGAGTGATAAGCTTCTATAAAATGTTCCAAAACACCTACTACAACACTGTCTAATAAGGAAACAAAGATAATATAAGGATAACGGAAGGTCACTCCGAGGCCTGCAGGCGCCGAGCAGGTATACCTTGAAGTCTCCGGCAAACAGGTACAATCAACACTAACATCCAGCACGAGCAGATGTACCTGGATCTGCATAGAAGATGTGCAAAAGCGTAGTATGAGTACACCATAATGGTACCCAGTAAGTATCAAACCTAAACTTGATAGAGTAGTGACAAGGCCAGGTCAAGACACCTACTAGGACATAATAAATAGAATGAAAGCATAATAACGAGAAGTAATGGAAGGTGGAAAAATAAGTGATATGAAACAAGTTAATAACATAGACTAATGTCAGAATACTAAGCATAGAGATAACATAAAGGAAGCAATTAAAGAGAACCACTAAGGTCAAATACGGATCCAAACTGATAAAACAAGGAAGAACAAAAGAAATAAGAAGTGTTTCACCAATAACTCTTTACAACATGAAATAAACAACAACAATCACAAACAAGGTACCGCCTCGTATTTACATTTCTCAATTTCAATCACAATCTTTCTTTATACCGCCTCATGAGCCTTACATTTAAATAGTTTTGTAAATATTTTTTCCAAAATAGCTACACGCACTTTAGCCCATCTTATGACGCCGCGTGGCTTCAAGTAATTCCCTCACAAGCAACATGCACATAAGTCCCACCTTATGCCGCTGCATGCACATTAATCCCTATCCTTATACCGCTGCACGTGTATCAATATCACATCACAATAACAACTCATACCACAAGTGCCCATATGCCACAACTTGCCAATAATCAACAATATTAATATTTTCACAACAATAGCCCATGGCTCAACCAGAATGTGTACAAGAATATCAACAATAACAATAAATGTAAATTTCTCAACAAGAAGGATATCTCAACTATTAACAACTTCGTCTCAATGTGATAGCGACTTTCACAACTTCAACACCAATAACTCAACAATGAGATAGATAATGTGTAACCATGATACTAAATAAGAGTAACTCACAATGAAAGAGATAATATTAAATAATGATTTCAAATAAGGATAATCAACAATGGAAGATGTAACATGTAACAATGACTTCAAATAAGGATAAGTCAACAATGGAAGAGATAACATGTAATAATGACTTCAAATTAGGATAAGTCAACAATGGAAGAGATAACATATAACAATGAAAGAGACAACAACTTCAACTAAAGTATACGCGTAAAGTATCAAGTAAGATATAGAAGAAGTGTTAACAAAGTCGAATAAGGCATATAAGGATAGACTAACAAAAGTAAGAGTAGATTGACTATGTGAATTTCAAAAATGATATGATAATCCAATTAAGGCATGAAAAGAGTCTAAGTAGCCTAAACCGATCAAATACCACATATAACCCATGTACCACTCGTCACCTTGCGTACACGGCTTTCACATAGCACAAATAACACAATCATTCCCAAATCCTAAGGGGTAGTTCTCCCCCCCCCCCCCCACAAAGTTAAGCAAGATACTTACCTCAACTAGGCTAACTAAACCCTCGGAAATAGCTTTTCCCCTAAAATTCACCTCTGCATGGCTCGAATCTAACCAAAATTGACTTAATATCATCAAACAATACAAGAGAAAATAATTACAATAGATAAAGCTATGATCTTTACACATTTTTCAAAAAATCAACAAAAGTCAACTCGGTGCCCGCCCGGTCAAAACCCAGGTCCAAGGGTAGATTCCGACTACCTATAATCCCACGAGTTCATATATATGATTAGTTTCAATACATAGGTCCAAATAGACTCCTAAAACTCAAATTCTTATTTTTCAATAACTTGACAAAGTTTCACAAATTTCCACTTTGATTTACATGATTTTTGATGTTAAATCTAAGATATATAAATGAAAAGTTGGATATTAATTAGAATCACTTATCCAATATTTATAGATGAAAATCCCCTCTCCATCGCCTCCTACTGAGTCTAGGATTCTAAAAGGAAAGAATATATTGAAAATCCCGACTCCCAGCCCCTTTGATCAGCTGCAGATGTCGCAATTGCGACATGGGTTTGCAATTGCATAATATTCCTCGCAAATGCGGCCACTGACAGTCCTAAGAGGAGGTCGCAAATGCGACACTGGCTTCGTATTTACGAAGCTTGTCTCCATCGCAAATACGACTATTTTGGGTCAAATGCGAACTACCCATCTTCCTGAGCTACTTTGAAATTGCGAGCCACGTATCGCAATTGCGATACCTGAGGCCCCCTCTGCTAAGCTCGCAATTACAAACCTAGTGTTTGCAAATGCAACACCAGAGGCATCAGCATACCAGATCCTGTTTTTCAGTCCAAAACATTCTGTAACATGTCTGAATTTCATCCGAGCCCTCGGGACTCCAAACCAAATATTCACGCAAGTTTAAAAACATCATACAAACTCGGTCGTGCGATTAAATTTCAAAGTAAATTTCAAGAACTTCTAGAATTGCAACTAAGTGTCCGAATCCTATCAATTTAACTCCAAATGATACCAAATTTTGCAGACAAGTTCTATTGCATAACATACTTATTCCAAGTCCCAAATTCAAATTCTGAGCTTGAATGATAAAAGTCAACCTACAGTCAAACTTTTCAACTTCAAATTGCTAAATTTCGGCAAAACAACACAAATCAACCTACGGACTTCCGAATTCAATTTTGGGCATACGCCTAAGTCCAAAATCACCATACGAATCTATCGGAGCAATCAAAACACCATTCCGAGGTCGGTTTCACAAAATTCAAAGTTTGATCACTATTTCTAACTTAAACTTCTAAGCTAAAAATCAAAGGGTCCAAATAAACCCAAAATCTTCCTGGAACGAAAGTAGTCAGCCTCGTAAGTAATAAAATCACAAACACACATATGTGAAGCATCAAAAGGGGAAATGGGACGCAATTACACATAATTACTGGTCAGGTCGTTATATTCTCCCTCTCTTAAAACAAACGTTCGTCCTCGAACATGCATAAAGACATAACTGAAGTGATGAATAGATGAAGATTGGTCTCCCAGGTCACTTCCTCGACCGGATGACCCCTCCATTGAACCTTCACTAAAATAATTGATCTCAACTTCCGGACCATGACACAGGCATGAAGCATATCCTCTAATATCTAACTGGTGCGCTCGGATTGTCCGTCCATCTAGGGATGAAATGCTGTACTCAACTCAACCCGTGTGCCTAAATGATGCCGCACGCGATGTAAATTGCATGCCTCGGTCAAAGATGATGGATACCGACACACCATAAAGTCGAACAATCTCGCGCATATAGATCTGAGCTAGTTTTTCTAAAGAATAGGTGGTCACCACTAGAATAAAATGAGCCGACTTGGTCAACTTGTCCACAATCAACCATACCGCGTCAAATTTCTTTTGAGTCTATGGGAGTGTAACGACCCAGCCGGTCGTTATGAGCATTTGCATTTCATTCAGATATTTGAAGTCTAGAGTAGCATCGTATGATGTATTATGATTTGTGTGAATCATCGATTTTGGTTTTCAGGTTATTCGGAATTGATTTGGAAGAATGAATCTTATGATTGAAGCTTTAAAGTTGGAAGAGCTGACCAAGTTTATAATTTTAGTATTGGACCTCGGTTCGGAGTTTTGATGGTTTCGCTAAGTCTGGATGGTGATTTTAGACTCGGGCGTATGCCTGGATTTGCATTTGGATATTTCTAGAAGGTTTTGGTGCTAATTGGCGAAAGTTGAAAATTTGAAAGTTTGAAAAGTTCATAAGTTTGACCGAGAGTTGAATTTGATGATATCGGGTTCGTATTGTGATTCCGGGAATTAGAATAGCTTTGTTATTTCATTTGGGACTTATGTGCAAAATTTGTGTTCTTTTTGAGTTGATTAGATATGTTTCTGTGCGAGTTTTAAAAGTTAAAAGTTCAAAAGTTTATTAAATTTGATTTGATGTGCAATTCGTCATTTTGATGTTGTTATGCGTGATTTGAGGCCTCGAGTAGGTCCGTGTTATGTTATGGGACTTGTTGGTATATCCGGACGGGATCCCGAGGGGCTCAGGCATGTTTTGGATTGAATTCGGACCATTTCCTTCATGTTTTCACTGCTGGTTGCTACTGGTTTCTGTTGCCTCGATTGTCCTTCGCGATCGCGAATATGGGGATGTGATCGCGTAGAGTAAATCTGGAGTTGGGTACTTTCTCCATCGTGGTCGCAATTGGGTGGCTGCGTTCGCGTAGGGCTTTGTGGGTTATTGTAAGTGTTCACGTACGAGGAGTTGCGGTCATGTAGTGTTGAGACTAGGCAGCTAAGAGCTGGAGAGTTCTTCAACGCGATTGCGTTATATGGGTCGCATTCGCGGAGCTTTGATGTCTGTGGTCCTCGCGTTCATATGACGAGTATCGCAAATGCGTAGTGCATTTTTTTGGTGAAGTGGCTTTTCTTCTTCGCGATCGCGAAGGTCTACCCGTGATCGCATAGAGTATTTCTGGGCAGTGTATTTTTCTTCTTCGCGATAGTATTTCCACAATCGCAATTCATTAATTTGTCCAGTTATTATAAGAACTCTATTTTCGGGGGTTTCGGTCATTTTAACATATTTGGAGCTATGGAGCTTGGATTGGAGTGATTTTTGAGGCGTTTTTCACCATATGGATTGGGGTAAGTGTTCTCTACTCGGTTTTGATTATATTTCATGAATCTATCATCGTTTTTGGCATTTGGTTGATGATTTCAATAGAGAAATTGGGGGGTTTTTTGTTTAAAGTTTCATAAAGTGAATATTTGAGTTTTGAATATCGATTTAGAGTCGGATTTGAGTGAAACTAGTATGATTGGAATCGTAACTGAATCGGTTGTCAAATTTTGTGAGTTTCGTCGGGTTTCGAGGTGTGTGCTCGGGTTTGACTTTTTGGTGAGTTTGGGCTTTTGATTAAAGATTAGACCTTTAACGATTGTGTTTGTTTCTTTTGGCATTATTTTATGTTCTTGAGTTGCTTTTGGCTAGTTTCGAGCCGTTCGGAGGTCGGTAAGCGAGATGGCATTTTTGGAGTATCGTTTGGCTTGCTCGGTATTGGATTTGGATTGTTCGAGGTAAGTAACACTTTTAAACTTGGTGCTGAGGGTATCAACCCCTGAATGTACGTGTCATGTGTTAGGGTTGAGGTGACGCGCATGTTAGGCGACGGGTGTGTGGGCGTGCACCATGTGAATTATGACTCGATTTATTCTGTGGTACTGTGTAGTGACCTAACCTTGTTTCTATTCATGAAATTTCTACGTGCTAGAGTAATTGAGCTGCGATCCATGTTATAAACCATGTCTAGGCTATATGTTTTTCCTGTTGGGACACACTAAGGTCATTCCTTTTGTTGAGTTATTTTCTTACATTGCAATTACATACTCAGTCATACTCATTCATTTGCATATCATATCTGAGTCTCTGTTGCCATTTATTTATAGATCATTTTTGGGCTGATTTTCATGACATTGTGAGCCTGAGAGATCGGAGAGATTGATGACTGAGTTGAGGCTTGAGAGCTGGATTGTGAGTGATATTCATGGGATCCGACTGCACGCCGCAGCAGGTATTATTGATTCATGACGGGATCGGGCTGCACGCCGCAGCAAGCTTTATTGATTCATGCCATGATTGGCTTATTATAGAGCTTGGGCTGGATCTGCCTCTCCGGAGTCTGCACACCCACAGTGAGCGCAATTGCTATTGTTTCTTTAGGCTAAATCTGTCCTGCGCTGGATCTGCGCTGTACAGTGCTGAGTGATTGAGTGTGATGAGTGGGAGTGAGAGTCAGTGAGATTGAGTATTCTGAGAGTGTGAGTACATGAGTTCATCACTGTGATGTATTGCATTTGACATGCATACTTGACATACATGCAAGAGATGCATTTCCTCATGTTACACGATTTTTGTGACATTTATGACTTCATAGGCACATTGATATGTAGGCATAGAGATGTATTTTCCTTATGCTATCTGAAATTGAATCATCTTATCTGTTGTTGAAAGTTTTGGGAAAAAAATCAAAGATTTCTGACGTACTCACATTTTGATTATTTTGGTGAAGGATTTGGGTTTTACTGTTATACTTGAAAAGCATGACTATTTTCCGTAACTGTGAACTAGCTGAGTATCACATCTCTGAGTTATTTTTGGTACCACTTTCTTATATTGTTTTGAGCTGTTGTTGGCTATTTGTGTTGGACTCTCACCTTTGTTCCAGCTCGTTACTACTTTTAACCTAAGGTTAGGTTTGTTACTTATTAAGTACATGGGGTCGGTTGTACTCATACTACACTTTCTGCACCTTGGGTACAGATTTGAATGCTGATGTTGCTGTGTATGGCTGGAGCTGGCATTGAAGATGTACCTCCATTCTGGTCATAGCTGCCTCTTGTTCTTGATAGCTTTAGAAAGTTTTAATTTGTTCATGTATATTTCAAACAAATGATGTATTTATTTCATACTAGCTCTGTAAACTCTAAATCTTAGAAGCTCATGACTTGTACTACCAAACCTTGGAAAATTCCTTGTATAAAGTTCAGTTATATTATCTTTATTTCTCTTAGTAAATCTCTTTTGAATTGGATTGTTGCTAACTGCTTACCTAGTGGGTTAAGTTAGGTGCCATCATGACTAGTTAGATTTTTGGTCATGACAGGGAGCCCATAACGAAGTCCATGGTAACACGCTCCCATTTTCACTCGGGAATCTCAAGTCTCTGAAGTAAATTGCCTGGCCTCTGATGCTCATACTTCACTTGCTGATAATTTAGGCACCGAGCTACATACTCCACTATGTCTTTCTTCATTCTCCTCTACCAATGGTCCTACCTCAAATCCTAATACATCTTAGCGGCACCCGGATGAATGGAGTACCGCGAACTGTGAGCCTCCTCAAGAATCAACTTACGCAACCCATCCACATTGGGAAAACATAACTGGCCCTGCATCCGCAATACACCGTCATCTCCGATAGAAACCTCCTTGGCATTGCAGTGCTGTACTGTGTCCTTAAGGACAAACAAATGGGGTTCGTCATACTGATTCTCTCTGATGTGATCATATAAGAAGACCGAGAAACCATGCAAGCAAGAAATCGACTGGGCTCTGAAACATACAATCTAACAAATTGGTTGGCCAAGGGCTGAACATCTAGGGCTAGTGGCCTCTCTACTACCGGTAGAGATGCTAAACTGCCCAAGCACTCCGCCTTTGGACTCTAGGCATCGACCACCACATTGTCTTTCATTGGATGATATAGAATAGTGATATCATAATCCTTAAGCAACTCTAACCCTCTCCACTGCCGCAAGTTAAGATTTTTCTGTTTGAACAGATGCTGCAGACTCCGGGTCGGTATAGACCTCACAAGGGACATCGTACAAATAGTGCCTCCAAATCTTCAATGCATGAACACCAGCTGCCATTTCCAAGTCGTGGATGGGATAATTCTTTACATGGGTCTTCAGATGCCGAGACGTGTAGGCAATCACACTACCATCTTGCATCAACACTGCGCCAAGGCCAACACGCGACACATCACAATACACAGTGTAAGAACCCAAACCCTAGGCAACACCAACACCGGGGCTATAGTCAAAGCATTCTTAAGCTTTTGGAAGCTCGCCTCACACTCCTCGGACCATCTGAAAGGAGCACCCTTTGGGTCAATCTAGTCATAGGTGCGGCAATGGATGAGAAACCCTCTACAAAACAGCGATAATACCCAGGCAAACCAAGGAAACTCCAACTCTCAGTAGCTGAAGATGGTCTGGGCCAACTCTAAGTTGCTTCAATCTTCTTCGGATCTACCTTGATCCCCTCACTCGACACCATATGTCCTAAAAATGCCACCAAATCAAGCCAAAATTCACACTTTGAGAATTTTGCATACAAATTCTTCTATCTCAAGGTCTGAAGCACGATCAACGAGTACTGCTCATGATCTTCCCAACTATGGGAGTACACCAAGATGTCGTCAATAAACACAATTACGAATAAATCAAGGTATGGCTAGAATACAATGTTCATCAGGTGCATAAATGTTGTTGGGGCGTTGGTCAGCCCAAATGACATCACAAGAAACTCGTAGTGACCATACTGAATTTTGAAAGTAGTCTTTGGAATATCTGAATCTCAAATCTTCAGCTGAAGATACTCTGACCGCAAATCAATCTTCAAGAACACTCTGGCACTCTGTAGCTGATCAAATAAGTCACTAATGCGCGGCAAAAGATACCTGTTATTTACTATAATCTTGTTCAACTGCCGATAATCAATACACATGCGCATAGAACCATTCTTCTTCTTCATAAACAAAACTGGAGCACCCCATGATGACATACTAGGTTGAATGAAACCCTTATCAAGCAACTCATGCAATTGCTCCTTTAACTCCTTTAGCTCCGCTGGGGCCATACGATATGGTGGAATAGAAATGGGTTGAGTGCCTAGTAACAGGTCAATGCAAAAATCAATATCCCTATCGGGTGGCATGCCCGAAAAATCTACTGAAAATACATTTGAGAAGTCCCTCACTATCGGAACTGAATTAACAGTAGGAGTATCAGCACTGACATCTCTTACAAAGGCTAGATATGCATCACACCCCTTCTCAACCATCTACCGAGCCTTTAGAAATGACACAACCCTGCTAGCAACATAATCTAATGTACCCCTCAACTCTAATCGTGGTAAACTTGGTCACAATCTTGGCGTGGCAATCTAGAATAGCATGATAGGGCGACAAACCAGTCCATGCCCAAGATCACATCAAATTCTACCATACCGAGCAACAATAGATCAACTCTGATCTCAAAACCATCAATAATAACTAAACACGACCGATACATACGGTCCACAACAATAGCATCTCCCACAGGCGTGGACACATAAATGGGAGAACTCAAAGAACTCACGAGATATATCCAAATACGGAGCAAAGTACGATGACACATATGAATAAGTGGATCCAGATCAATTAAGATTGATGCAACTCTATGACAAACCGGAACCATACATGTGATGATTGCGTCTGAAGCGACTGTCTTCGTCCTACCCGAAAAAAGTATAGAATCTGGCCAGGCCTTCCCCTCTAGGGTGACCTCTACCCGCCCGTCCCCCACCTCTAGGTGGCTGTGCGCATGGAGCGGCAACTAGGGTAGCAACCATGGCCTGTGAAGTCCGTGGACCTGATTGAATCTGTGGAGCCTGAGTAATCTATAGAGGTGCACTCGTCCTGAGTCTAAGGCAATATATAATCATATGACAGGTATCACCACACTCAAAGCAAGCTCTCGGTGGGGGTGGTTGCTGGGACAGGCTCGAGCCAGGTCGGTTGGACTGACCGCTAAAGGCACCCCGTGCAGAAGGTACAATAGAAAGTGGCTGAGCAAAGTGTGCAACCTGAGACCTCGGAATAACTGGAGCACCACTAAAAGCTGGAAGTGCTGGGTGAACTGGATGGCTCACATAATCTCTACCATGACGAGCTGTAATTGCAGTGTGGCCACCACTAAATCCTCTAGTACCTTGATGCTTTTTGGTCTGCCTGTCCTCTCTGTCACGGCTCTGCATACCCTCCAACCTCCGTGCGATCTCTACCACCTGCTGATATGGGTTATTTGTCTCCAACTCCCGAGCTATGTTGAACCTAATACCATAGTTGAGCCCATTGATGAATCGGCAGACTCGTTCCCTAATTGTAGAAACCAAAGTAGGTGCATGTCTGGACAAATCACTGAATTTGACAGTTGTATGCTGGACAAATCACTAAATCTGACACCATACTCTGACACTGACCTAGTACCTTAGTGCAACTGCTCAAACTTCGCATGTCATGCGTCCCGAAGGGTCTTGGGAGCAAACTCTCTCAAGAACATCTCTAAAAATTGAGGACCTTTTAGTGAAGCTGCATTGGCTGGGCTACCCTCTTCATAAACCTGCCAACACTAATATGCTGCGCCTGACAGTTAGAATGTAGTGAAAGCAACTCCGCTCGTCTCCACAATACCCATGGTGCGGAGAATATGGTGGCACTTTTCTAGAAAATCCTGTGCATCCTCTGAAGCTAAGCCACTGAAATTAGGAGGATGATACTTCTTGAGCCTCTCAAGTCTAAGTTGCTCCGCCTGAGATGCCACTGCCCTAACCTCCGGGCTGAACCGGAGCAACAAGCTGCGTTGGCATAACCTCTAGGACTTGATCAACATGCACACACTTCTCTGAGGTACGGGCCGAGGGCGTCTGAGCTCCTCCCCAAGCATGAGATGTGGCTGGTGCAAGTGGAATCACCCCCGCCTGAGCAACAGTATCAAACATACTCCAAAACTGTGCGAGGGTCTCCTGAAGTGCAGGGGTGGCAACCGGCGCCTGGGGTACCTGTCCCCGAACTAGAGCTACTGGTAGCTCCTCTATCACAGCTCAGGCAGGTGCTCTAGCTGCACTACGTGCCCCTCCTCAGCCTCTGCCCCGACCCCGGACTCTCGTGGCTCTAGCAGGGGGCGCAGATGTTTGATCATCGGATCCAGCAATGCGTGTCCTCACCATCTTTGAGAGAATAGAAAGTCAAAGATTTAGATTTTGAGGTTAACCAATTCACACAGTACGAAATCAAGGAAGTGAAGTTTTCCTAATAGTTCTATAGCCTCTCGGTGAGACTGAGTCATAAGCTTCTACAGAATGTTCCAAAACACATAATACAACACTGTCTAATAAAGGAAACAACGATAAAATAAGGATAACGGAAGGTGACTCCGAGGCCTGTGGACACCGAGCAGGTATATCTTGAAGTCTCCGAGAAACAGCTACAATCAACACTAACGTCCAGCATAAGCAAACGTACCTGGATCTGCACAAAAGATGTGCAGAAGCATAGTATGAGTACACCACAATGGTACCCATTAAGTATCAAGCCTAACCTATATAGAGTATTGACGTGGCCAGGTCAAGACACCTACTAGGACATAATAAACAGAATAAAAACATAATAACGAGAAGTAATGGAAGGTGTAGAAATAACTAATACGAAACAAGTTAATAACATAGACGAATGCCGGAATTGTAAGCATATAGATAACATAAAGGAAGCAATTAAAGAGAACCACCAAAGTCAAATACAGATCTAAACGGATAAGACAAGGTTGAATAAAAGCAACAAGAAGTATTTCACCAATAACTCTTTATAACATGAGATAAACAACAAGAATAAAAAATGGGTACAACCTCCTACACAACAAGAATCATAACCTATGTACCGACTCGTATACAACACGAATCACAACCGAGGTTCTGCCTCATATTCACATTTCTCAATTTCAATCACAATCTTGCCTTATATCGCCGTGAGAGACTTACATTTAAATAGTTTTGAAAATATTTTTCTCGAAATATCTACACGCACTTTAGCCCACCTTATGACGCCGTGTGGATTTAAGTAATTCCTTTACAAACAACAAGCAGATAAGTCCCACCTTATGCCGCCGCATGCACATTAACCCCTATCCTTATACCGCCGATAATAAGCCAATCATGGCATAACTCAAATAAACATGCCACGACGTGCAGCCCAATCCGAGAAATATCCTCACAATCAGGCCCTCGACCTCACTCAGTCATCAATATCTCCAGTTTTTCGGCCTCACAAGAATCATGATAATCAGCCCAAACAGTGATGATATAATGTATAAATAAAGAACAACAGAGACTGAGATTTGATATGCAAATAATAGTTGTGACTTAGTACAAATTTAAAATTAAGCAATTAAATCAACATGTAACACGACCTCTGCGGATCCAAACAGTGCCAGCATGTGGCCTAAGCATGATTTCTAACATGGATCACAACACAATTACTCTAGCACGTAGAGATTTCAGGGTTACAGATAAGATTAGGTAACTACGCAGTACCATTGAAATAACTTAATCACAATTCACAAGGTGCACGCCCACACGCCCGTCACCTAACATGTGCGTCACCTCAACACCAAACACATACCACGTATATTCAAGGGTTCATACCCTTAGCATCAAGTCTAGAAGTATTACTTAACTTGAACGATCCAAATTCAATACCAAGCAAGCCAAACGATCCTTCAAAAATGCCATCCCGCGCGTACTGACCTTCGAACAGCTCGAAACTAGCCAAAAGCAACTCAAATACGTCAAATAAAGCCTAAGGAAATAATTCCAGATGATAAAGGGCGAATATTTAATCAGAAGCCCGGAGTCAACCAGAAAGTCAAACCCGGGCTTGCACCTCGGAACCCGAAAAAACTCACAATATCGGACAACCCATTCAATTACGAGTCCAACCATACTAGTTTTACTCAAATCCGATTCCGAATCGATGTTCAAACCTCGAAAATTCACTCTATGAAACTTTAGGCAAAACCCCCTAATTTCTTTTTTGAAATCATCAACCAAATGCTAAAAACGAAGATAGATTCATGAAATAAATTCAAAATCGAGTAGAGGTACCCCAATCCATATGGTGAAAATCTTTTCAAGAATCGCTTCAATTCGAGCTCCATATCTCCAAATATGATAAAATGGCTGAAACCCCCAAAATAAAGTACTTTATAATTCGCTGGACAATCATATGCATCGCGATCACGGAACAATCCACACGATCGCGAAGAAGAGAAAATGGCACTACTCAAAATACCCAACGCGTTCGCGAGACACACTATGCGAACGCGTAGACCATTGGAATAAAGCTACGCGAACGCGCCCTGATACACGCGAACGTGAAGACATCTCTGCCCAGCACCCATGCTGATACACGATTGCCTTCCCAAGCACGCAACCGCGTTACACAAGCCGCTGGCCCTCCGCGAACGCGGTCCTACAATGGCGAACACGTAGAAGAAAGTGCACTGGCTTCAACATTGTACGTTGCGATCGCGTTTCTTCCCTCGCGATCGCATAGAAGGAACATTAGCACCAGCAACCCAAAACACACCAGCAATCAACACGAAGGAAAAATGCTTCGACTCCACTCCCAAACTTACCCGAACCCCTTGAGACCATGTCCGAACATTCCAATAAGTCGCATTACATAACACGGACCTACTCGAGGTCTCAAATCACGCATAACAACATCGAAACAATGAATTGCACCTCAAATCGAAGTGAAATGAACTTTGAACTTTCAACTTCTGAAACTCACGCCGAAACAAATAAAATCAACTCGGAATATACTCAGATTTTGCACACAAGTCCCAAATGACATAACAAAGCTATTTCAATTCTCGGAACCACAATCCAAATCGAATATCTTTAGAGTCAACTCTCGGTCAAACTTATGAACTTTCCAAACCCTCGAATTTCCAACTTCCGCCAATTAGCGCCGAAACCTTATAGAAATATCCAAGTGCAAATGATACGCCCGAGTCCAAAATCACCATCCGGACCTAATGGAACCATCAAAACTCCGTTCAAATACCCAAAAGTCAAATTTGGTCAACTCTTCTAAAGCTTTAAACATGAGATTCATTCTTCCAAATCATTTCTGAATAACCTGAATACCAAAACCGATGATTGACACAAGTCATAATACATCACACAGAGCTACTCATGCCCTCAAACTACTGAGCAAAGTGCAAATGCTCAAAACGACTAGTCGGGTCGTTACACTAAGTAGCCTAAATCGGTCAAATACCACATATAACTCGTGTACCCACTCGTCACCTTGTGTACACGGCTTTCACATAGCACAAATAACACAATCTATCCCAAATCATAAGGGGTAGTTCCCTCACAAAAGTTAGGCAAGATACTTACCTCAACTAGGCCAACTTAACCCTTGGAAATAGCTTTTCCCCTAAAATTTGCCTCAACACGTCTCAAATCTAACCAAAATTTACTTAATATCATCAAAAAATGCAAGAGAAAACAATTACAATAGATAAAGCTATGATCGTTACTCTTTTTCCAAAAAGTCAACAAAAGTCAACTTGTCGCGCGGTCAAAACCTGGGTCCAAGGGTAGATTCTGACTACCCATAAATCCACGAGATTCATACATGTTATTAGTTGCAAAATTCGAGTCCAAATTGAGTCTCAAAACTCAAATTCTTATTTTTCAAAAATTTGACAAAGTTTTACAAACTTTCACTTTGATTCGCATGATTTTTGAAGTTAAATCAAAGATATATTGATGAAATATAATTGAAAATGAATCACTTAACCAAAGTTTGTAAATGAAAATCTCCTCTCCATATTGCCTCCTACCGAGTCTAGGGTTCTAAAATAAGAGAATATGTTGAAAAATCCTGACTCCCAGACTTTTTAATCAGCTGCAGATGTCGCAATTGCAAAATGGGTTACAATTGCGAACCCATGCAATTGCGAAATATTCCTTGCAAATGCGGCCACTAACAGTCCTAAGAGGAGGTCTCAAATGCCACACTGGATTAGCATTTGCGAAGCCTGTCTCCATCTCATGCAACTATTTTGTCGTAAATGCGAACTACCCATCTTCTTGAGCTACTTCGCAATTATGAGTCAGGTATCGCAATCCCCCTGCTAAGCTCGCAGTTGCGAACTTGGTGTTTGCAAATGCGACACCAGAGGCATCAGCATACCAGATCCTGTTTTTCAGTCCAAAAAATTCTTTAACATTTTCGAAACTCATCCGAGCCCTGAGGGCTCCAAATCAAAACATTCTCACAAGAATAATAACATCATACGAACTCGCTCGTGCAATCAGAACTCAAAAATAACACCTAGAACTACGACTCGAACAGTAAAACGCATGATTTTCAAAGTAAATTTCAAGAACTTCTAGAATTGCAACTAAGCGTTCGAATACTATCAATTCAACTCCAAATGATATGCTGAAAAGTTTTAAATAGCATAACGGACCTATTCCAAGTCCCAAAATCAAATTTCGAGCTCGATAACTAAAATTCAACCTGCGGTCACACTTTTCAACTTCAAATTGCCAAATTTCGGCAAAACAACACAAATCAACCTGCGGACTTCCGAATTCAACTTCGGGCATATGTCCAAGTATAAAATCACAATACGAAGCTATCGGAGCTATCTGAAAACCGTTCTGGTGTCGTTTTCACACAAGTCAAAGTTTGGTCAGTATTTCTGACTTAAGCTTCTAAGCCAAAAATCAAAGGGACTAAATCAACTCGAAATCTTCTTGGAACGAAACTAATCAACCTCAAAGTCATAAAACCATAAAAACACATGTGTGAATCATCAAAAGGGGAAACGGGTTGCAATTACACAAAACGACCGGTCGGGTCGTTACAAAGCAGCAGGAAGTGATTAAATATTTCAGGTTCCTTAACCTTTGGGTGCAACAATTAGATTTTTTGGATGTCGTCCAGAGCACTTGGAATACACAGGTTATAGAGAATACTGTGTGGAGATTGAAATGCAAACTACAGGCACTGAGTAAAAGACTAGGCCAATGGAATAGGGAAAGCCTAGGAGACATCTACGATCAGTTTAACAATCAAGAAGCGAAAGTGCAACAACTTGAAGAACTTGACCTCCATATGAACACTGAATACAACAGAGAGGATTTAAACAAAGCTCATGCAGAGTATGTTAAATGGCTTAGAGTGCAGGAAAGCATATTAAGGCAAAAATCCCAAATAAAGTTGTTTCAAAAAGACAACTATAACACTAGCTATTTTCACAGTGTTCTTAGAGAAAGAAGAAGATTGGTCCTGCACAGAATTAAAAATCACAGGAACAGGTGGGTCAAAGGGGACGACAAGATTGCAAAGGCAGCTATAAAATATTTTGAAAGCTTGTTTAACATGGATGATCCAGTCATGAATAATCAACTTCTAGAATGCATTCCTACATTTGTGTCGATAGAGGAGAATGAATCTCTGATTGCTATTCCATCAATTAGTGAAGTCAAAGATACTGTTTTCAGTTTAAGTGCCAGCAGTGCAGCTGGTCCGGATGGCTTCAATGGTATTTTCTTTCAGAGTTGCTGGGAGATAATCAAATATGACATTATGGCCTTTGCACAAGAAGCCTTTAATGGCAAATCTCACCAAGTTCTACTTTTATTCATGCCCGGTTCTTAAACCAAAAGTGGAGTCGCCAACATGCTTTTCTGAACGAAGGCCCATAAGTTTGACTAACTTCACAATCAAGATCATTTCTAAGATCCCGGCAGGCAGACTGAATATTTTTCTTCCAAAGATAATTTCAAACAATCAGAGCAGTTTTGTGAAGGGTAGTGTCACGTCCCAAAATCCAACTAGTCGTGATGGCACCTTGCCTAACCCGCTAGATAAGCCAATTAACAACTATCCAATTTAATGAGATTTATTAAGAGAAGAAATGATAATACAACTGCTTTTACACAAAGAATTTCCCAAGGACTGGTATTACAAATCATGAGCTTCTAGGATTTAGATTTTTACAAGACTGAACTAAAATAATTACAACATCTAGTTGAAATATAAATGAACAGAATTCGAATCTAATGCTACCAAGGACAAGTGATAGCCATAAGTGGAACGCATGTACATCTTCAAATCCAGCTCCCGCTGTACAGAACAATATCAACATCCAACATCTGCACGCAAAGTGCAAAAGTGTAGTATGAGTACAACCGACCCCATGTACTTAAAGTAACAAACCTAAACTTAGATTGAAAGTAGTGACAAGCATGAACAAGGGTTAGAGTCCAACACCAATAGCCAACAACAACTCATAACAACATAATAAAAATGATACAAAAAATAATTCAGAGATACGATGCTCAACTCGTTCACTGTTACAGGAAAATAGGCATGTTTTTCAAAGATGTCAGTAAAACTTAGTTCTTTTCACCAAATCACCAGAGATATGAGTAAATCTGAAAATTGTACTTTTTCCCCAAAAATCTTTCAAAAATAGTTAAGACGTTTCATTTTTAGATAGCATGAGGAAAGTACATCTCTATACCTACATGTCAATATGCAAGTGAAATCATGAATGTCACCAAAACCGGGTAGCATGAGGAAATGCATCGCTATGCATGTATCTCAAGTACGCATGTCACATGCAATGCACCTCAATTATGAACTCATGTACTCACACTCTCAGAGTAATCAATCTCATTGCCTCGTATTCTCACTCACCATGCTCAATACCCAGCACACTCAGTCACACAGTACTGTACAAGGCAAATCGAGCCCAAACATAAATGGATCTAGGGCAAATCCAGTCCAATGCAAATGAATCCAGGGGGCAGATCCAGCCCAAAAATCCATAGTAACTGCACCCACTGTGGATGTGCAGACTCCGAAGGGGCCGATCCAGCCCAAGTGGTATAATAAATCAAATCCTGGCATGAATCAATAAAGCCTACTGCGACGTGTAGCCCGATCCCATAAATATCACTCACTACAGGCCCTCCGCTTTACTCAGTCATCAATCTCTCCAGTCTCTCGGGCTCACAATAATCATGATAATTATCTCAAACAGTGATGATATGATGTATGAATATAGGACAATAGAGATTGAGATATGATATACAAATAATAGCTGTGACCGAGTATAAATTTCAAATTAAGCAATTAATTCAACATGAAACACGACCTCTGTGGATCCCAAAATTACCAACATGTGGCCTAAGCATGATTTCTAACATGGATCGTAGGTCTATTACTCTAGCACGTAGAAATTTCACGGTTACAAATAAGATTAGGTAATTCCACAGTACCACAGAAATAACTGAGTCACAATTCACACGGTGCACGCCCACACGCCCGTCACCTAGCATGTGCGTCACCTCAACATCAAACACATAATACACGTATTAAGGGGTTCATACCCTCAACACCAAGTTTAGAAGTGTTACTTACCTTGAACAACAAAAACAATACTTCACAGATGCCATCCAGCATATACCGGCCTCTGAACGGCTCGAAACTAGCCAAAAGCAACTCATATACATATAATAATGCCTAAGGAAATAATTCAATTGATAAAGGTCGAATCTTTAATCAAAGCCCAAAGTCAGCCAAAAAGTCAAACCCAGGCCCGCGGCTCAGAACCCGTCAAAACTTATAAAATCCGATAACCCATTCAATTACGATTCAACTATACTAGTTTTACTCAAATTCGGCTCCAAATCGATGTCTATGAAACTTTAGACAAAAACCCCCAATTTCTCTCTTGAAATCCTCACTCAAATGCCAAAAACAAAGATAGATTCATGAAATAAAATCAAAACCGAGTAGAGAACACTTACTCCAATCCATATGGTGAAAATCATCTCAAAAATTGCTTCAATCTGAGCTCCATAGCTCCAAATATCTAAAAATGACCGAAACTTCCGAAATAGAGTAATTTATAATCACAAGGCAAATCAATGAAACGCAATCGCGGAAATGCCCTCGCGATCGCGAAGATGGAAAAACACTGCCCTAGAAAATACCCTATACGATCGCGTATAAAGCTACACAAACGCGGTACACAAAGTTCACAAACTACGCGATCACTAAAACAAGACCCCGGACGCGAAGAGAAACAGCCTCTGTCCAGCTCAGTCCAAATCACTACGCGAACGCGTGCATAATTACGCGAACGCGTTGCTCAAACTGCAGCAACCTACGCGAACGCATCTGATGAATCATGAATGCGATGAACAACTTTTCCCCAGCCATCAAACAACTCTATGCGATTGCGATTAACTCTATGCGATCGCGAATAAGGAAACTAGATGCTCAGCAGAACCAGCAATGCCAAAATGAAGGAAAATGATCCGAATTTGATCCAAAATACGCCCGAGCCCCTCGAAACCACTTCCGAACATTCCCACAAGTCCCATAACATAACACCGACCTACTCGAGGCCTCAAATCACGCATAACAACATTGAAACGATGAATCGCACCTCAAATCAAACTTAATGAACTTTTGAACTTTCAACTTCCAAAACTCGCATTGAAACATATCAAATCAACCCGGAATGAGCTCAAATTTTGCACACAAGTCCCAAATGACATATCGAAGCTATTCAAATTCCCAGAAACACAGTCCGAACCCGATATCATCAAAGTCAACTCCGGGTCAAACTTATGAACTTTCCAAACCTTCAAATTTCCAACTTTCGATTATTCGTGCTGAAACCTTCTAGAAATATCCAAATGCAAATCCGGGCATATGACCGAGTCCAAAATCACTCTCTGAACCTAACAAAACCATCAAAACTTCATTCTGGGGTCAAATATAAAAAGTCAAACTTGGTCAACTCTTCCAACTTAAAGCTTCAATCATCAAATTTATTCTTCCAAATCGATTCCGAATAACCTGAAAACCAAAACCGACAATTCACACAAGTCATAATACATCATATGGAGCTACTCATGCCCTCAAACTGCCGAGCAAAGTGCAAATACTCAAAATAATCGGTCGGGCCATTATAGGTAGACTCGGAACAGAGAAAGTCATGCTTGCACAAGAAATGAATCTAGGGCTGATCCAGCCCAATGTAAATGAATCCAGTGCAGATCCAGCCGAAATATCCATAGCAACCGCGCCCATTGTCGATGTGCAGACTCCGGAGCCACTATCAATAAGCCAAATCCTAGCATGAATCAATAAAGCTTGCTGCAGTGTGCAACTTGATTCCATAAATATCACTCACTACAGGCCCTCAGCCTCACTCAGTCATCAATCTCTCTAGTCTCTCGGGCTCACAAAAATCATGATAATCAACCCAAACAGTAATGTATAAATATAGGACAATAGAGACTGGGGTATGATATGCAAATAATAACTATGATCGAGTATAAAATTCAAATTATGCAATTAACTTCAACATGTAACCCGATCTATATGGGTCCCAACAGTACCAACATGTGGCCTAAGCATGATTTCTAACATGGATCACAGCTCAATTACTCTAGCACGTAGTGATTTCATGGTTACAGATAAGATTAGACTACACAGTACCACAGAAATAACTAAGTCACAATTCACACAGTACACGCCCACATGCCCATCACCTAGCATGTGCGTCACCTCAACACCAAACACAAAACACACATATTCAGGGGTTCATACCCTCAGCACCAAGTTTAGAAGTGTTACTTACCTCGAACAAGCCAAACGATACTTCACAGATTCCATCCCGCGCATACCGATCTCTGAACGACTTGAAACTAGCGAAAAGCAACTCACATAACTCAGACGAACACAACAATAACCTCTGACCATAGTATCTGCTATGTACAAACCCAATACCGATAATAAACCTCAAATCGAACAAAACCCCATCCTAAAACCTTCATTCACAGCCAATGATGAAAGAAACACGTAGAAGATCGTAACTACTTATCAGACCAACAAGTCATGGAACTCTCCCTCCTTCGGCAAGAACTATAGCCAATTTCTAAGCCAACTTCTGATATTATCCTTCCAAATATACCGCAATCAGATCTGATAGCACCCATTCTAGGTCCGACGACCTCATCTTATCAAATACAACTGCCTTACAAACATGCCACACCAATACAACCTTAATCCACAAATCGTGCAATTCCTGCACCAAATGTGCCATATCCCAATTCAAATGAGAGAATCGTCTCGCAAGCTCAACAAGTACCACCACAACGCAATTGTAAGAACCCATTACCCACCGTAGAACCAAAAAATACGAATCTAACACAAAGGATCATATCCCAACATAACTTCGCTGCAATGCGTGACACCATCCAAATACTGGTCCACATGAAATACCTCAATTCACAATGCTCAAATTTCACATCTATGCGCAATTTGACGTTTAGTACCAAATGTGCATGACCATAACCACTGAGAAGTAAACAACACCATATACCACAGTCCGGAAAGACCATAACCAAGGCACAATAAACCATTCTACACCCCAAATCACCATGTCACACGAAGTACGCTATAAGGCTCAAACAGAACCACACCATGTGTGCATACAACCAACAAATCACAACCCCTCGTAGCATAGAGAAGTAACACATAGATCATATTAGAACACGAATAAGCTCAACTCTAACGGAAAAACACACCCCTCAACATTAACAATTTTGAGTCAACAAATCCAACTGGGTGTAGAATGCACATCCTCATTGAGCCTACCAATGGGCCCCTAAATCAACCCTGGTCGTTGACAAATAGATAAATAATCCTTTGAAACTCCACAATGACCTACCAATAACACATACTAACATCTGGCCAGCTTTGGCCACATCTTCATAGTACACAACCCCGAAACAATCTGTTTTCGAGAACTCTCTCAGTTTCCAAATCCATAAAACACACAAATCACCATATCTGATCCCAACTCCACCGCCCGAATGTCTAACACATCTCTCACACATGATCATCCCACGAGGAATACTTCTATAATTCTTCCATGCCACATAACAAAATCTGAATATCAATAGTCGATCAACCAGGTGAGTACCGCCATACCAATAAAGCGTCCGTAAGTCAAAACACAACGCGCCTTCTGAAATGCGCACCCTTCTCAAGCAATTCTAGGTAGTAATAGCATTCATCTAGACATATAAAACCGTCCATGTTATCTAAGAATTCATGACCTTCCTTTCCAAACTAACCCGTGACCTTGCACATGCAAATCTTAATCCCACACAACATACCGCATCTATCATGCCATCATATGAAAAGTACGAGAATCTCATAACCAACTCCGAGTCACCAGCAGAACACATACCCGATCGGTCAAAAACCTTCCATTGATCCAATCCAGGAGAAAATCACAATAAAAAACATGTTCCTTACGGCAGCAGAAAATATCCATCTCAAACAGTGGTAGAAACTATCGAAACTTTTCGAAACCCATTAACACGCAACCAAGCCATCAGAACTGAACCTCTCTAACTCAACCAAGTCATGCAGGTCACCAAACCCAAGAGTATTGCCACAAAACACCCGTAAAGCATCACCTCATCATAAGAACCAAAAGAACCGAGCATACCATTACTATACTGATCCAACCTACTACCAAGTTGTCTTGTTTCCTCCAAGTTTCTTCTGAATTTCCTTCAAGTTGACACTCCTCCTCGCCATAATACCATGATCGTCAACCAAAACTCACTCCACAAGATCCTAGAATAAAAGAACACCACCCTAAGGCCCATAAGCCGTTGTATTCCCTCTTAAGTACCCCAAAAGTACCACCATCGAGACACCCACTCTGAAGAGACCTTTTGTGAATCTAAAGCCGTTTCTTTCACCTTCCTGATGCTGAAATGTAGAATCCATAATGATATAGAGATGCCACAAGTCTCGACACCATCCAACTTAAATCTCATATTCTAGCCATATACAAATCTGCACAATTCTCAATTGCTACATATAAATCTTAAATCCATTAGAACCTTCTCAAGAGTCATCCATTCTGCTCAAATCTCAATTGCACCGACCAGACGGGCCGAACGAACTGTGCCCCATGAAGTAATCCACACCTTTAAGCAACCGAGCAATTTATTACTCTACGCGCATTACATCCTTCACGAATAACAACTCAATCATCCCATGATTCTCATATACCCATAAAGTATAACATAACCCGTATCCAGAAATTTCTTTACTCGAGTTATCCTCGATCTCAACCTGCGCAAGTCACATCTAATTCACAAGTATGCCTCAAACCGAACCCATCACAACACATAACCATGCAATCAAATCGGTGATAGCAAACTCCCCCACTTGGCTTAAAGCCATAATACCGTAGAGAGATTCAACTAAATCCTTCATATAGTACAGAAACCATATAGTACCTCAAATCATCTACTAAGCTCGCATACATCCACCTGACGGTAAGGTAAACTATTCCACAAAACATCATAAGGATCACGCATCCGTTGATTACCCCGTAGGTGATAATCCACCCGCTTAGCTTCAAATCGACACCTCTGTATAACCTTTCCCAGCCACAACTACTACGCCATCACTTAATCTTCCTGAGTTTGAACTCACAACAAGACATAAAAATCTACTACATTCCACAATTAAACAACATGAAAAATCTTTCAACACACTCATAGCTTGAGACTATAGTCACATCAAGATAGAAATCAAGCATCCAATAGTCCTTTTTCAATCCCAAGCAAACTCTTCCCGTCACATTCAAATCATCTGAACACATCCCGCAGTTACATCATACTCATCATATGGTCATCCAACCACTCATCGTGCCACAAATTCCAAATTATAGAGACACTACCGGACTTATAAGTCCAAAAACACGCACTCACACAACCAAAATCCCCATGCTCGAGCTACAGTCAAAACCCGGCCTCAAGTCCTCCAGACTGGCCCATCTTCAGCATACAAAAATCACATCTTGCACCTCATCCATGGAATTCACAAGCCGTCGAGGTACAACTGATACCGAGCGCACATGCGCACATGAATACGTGAAAAAGATACAAAGAGTTACGCTTCAAGCTGATTCAATGACGCACGATAAGGAAAGAAAGATGAGAAGTTTATCCTAAATGCCTTGTAGCCTCTCGAAGATAGGTATGGACGTTATCATACCAATCTGCAAGACTCTACTAGACACTTGCTCATGACTTGTACAACCTATGAACCTAGAGCTCTTATACCAACTTGTCACGACTCAAAATCAAACCAGTCGTGATGGCACCTAACCCAACCTGCTAGGTAAGCCAATTAACAACTATCCAATTTAATGAGATTTATTATGAGAAGAAATGATAATACAACTACTTTTACACAAAGAATTTCCCAAGGATTGGTAGTAAAAATCATGACTTATTAGATTTAGATTTTTACAAGACTGAATTGAAATAATTACAACATCTGGTGGAAATATAAATGAACAGAATTCGAATCTAATGCTACCAAGGACAAGTGATAGGCATAACTGGAATGCAGGTATATCTTTAGATCCAGCTCCCACTGTACGCAGCAACATCAACATCCAACATCTGCACGCAAGGTGCAGAAGTGTAGTATGAGTAAGATCGACCCCATGTACTCAATAAGTCGCAAACCTAACCTTAGGTTGAAAGTAATAACGAGCTAGAACAAGGGTCAGGGTCCAACACCAATAGCCAACAACAGTTCATAACAACATAATAAAAATGATACAAGAAATAATTTAGAGGTACGATGCTCAACTCGTTTACAGTTATGGGAAAATAGGCATGATTTTCAAAGATGTCAGTAAAACTCAGTTCTTTTCACCAAATCATTCAACAACAATTAAGACGTTTCATTTTTAGATAGCATGAGGAATGTACATCTCTATATCAACATGTCAATATGCAAGTGAAATCATGAATGTCACCAAAACCGAGTAGCATGAGGAAATGCATCTCTATGCATGTATCTCAAGTACGCATGTCACATGCAATGCACCTCAGTTATGAACTCATGTACTCACACTCTCATAATGCTCAATCTCACTGCCTCATATTCTCACTCGCCATGCTCAATACTTAGCACACTCAGTCACTCAGTACTGTACAGGACAGATCCAGCCCAATGCAAATGAATCTAGGGTAGATCCAGGCCAAAAATCCATAGCAGCTACGCCCACTGTAGATGTGCAAACTCCGGAGCCTACTGTAAATAAGCCAAATCCTGGCATGAATCAATAAAGCCTGGTGCAGCGTGTAGCCCGATCCCATAAATATCACTCACCAGAGTCCCTTGGCTTTACTCCGTCATCAGTCTCTCCAGTCTCTCGGGCTCACAAAAATCATGATAATCAGCCCAAACAGTGATGATATGATGTATGAATATAGTACAACAGAGACTAAGATATGATATGCAAATAATAGTTGTCACCGAGTATAAATTTCAAATTAAGCAATTAACTTCAACATGTAACACGACCTATGTGGGTCCCAACAGTACCAGCATGTGGCCTAAGCATGATTTCTAACATGGATCACAGCTCAATTACTCTAGCACGTAGTGATTTCATGGTTACAGATAATATTAGACTACACAGTACCACAGAAATAACTAAGTCACAATTCACACAGTACATGCCCACATGCCTATCACCTAGCATGTGTGTCACCTCAACACCAAACACAAAACACACATATTCAGGGGTTCATACCCTCAACACCAAGTTTAGAAGTGTTACTTACCTCGAACAAGCCAAACGATACTTCACAGATTCCATCCCTCGCGTACCGACCTCTGAACGACCGAAACTAGCCAAAAGCAACTCAAATACATTAAATAATGCCTAAGGAAACAATTCCAATTGATAAAGGTCGAATATTTAATCAAAGCCCAAAGTTAACCAAAAAGTCAAACCTGGGCTCGCATCTTGGAACCCGTCAAAACTTATAAAATCAGACAACCCATTCAATTACGATCCCAACTATACTAGTTTCACTCAAATCCGGCTCCAAATCGATATTCAAAACTCAAAATTTACTCTATGAAACTTTGGACAAAACCCCCCAATTTCTCTCTTGAAATCCTCAATCAAATGCCAAAAACAAAGATAGATTAATGAAATAAAATCAAAACTGAGTAGAGAATACTTACTCCAATCCATATGGTGAAAATCGTCTCAAAAATTACTTCAATCCGAGCTCTATAGCTCCAAATATCTAAAAATGGCCGAAACTTCCGAAAATGAGTACTTTATAATCACTAGGCAAACTAATGAAACACGATCGCAGAAATACCCTCGCGAAGAAGGAAAAGCACTACCCTTGAAAATACCCTATGTGATCGCGTATAAAGCCACACAAACATGGTATACAAATCTCACAACCTATGCGATCGCTGAAACAAGACTGCGAACGCGAAGAGAAACAACCTCTGTCCGGCTCAGTCCAAATCACTACACAAACGCGTGCATACTTATGCGAACGTGTTGCTCAAACTGCAGCAACCGAACACTACGTGATTGCGATTAACTCTACGCGATCTTGAATAAGGAGACCAGATGCTCAGCAGAACCAACAATGGCAAAATGAAGGAAAATGATCCGTATTCGATCCAAAATATGCCTGAGCCGCTCGGGACCATGTCCGAACATTTTCACAAGTTGCATTATATCACGGACCTATCGAGGCCTTTAATCACACATAACAACTTCAAAATGATGCATCGCACCTCAAATCGAACTCAATAAACTTTTGAACTTTCAACTTTCGAAACTCGCAATGAAGCATATCAAATCAACCCGGAATGAGCTCAAATTTTTCACACACATCCCGAATGATATAACGAAGCTATTCAAATTCTCGGAACCACAATTCGGACCCGATATTATCAAAGTCAACTCCCGATCAAACTTATGAATTTTTTAAACCTTCAAATTTCCAACTTTCGCCAATTCGTGCTGAAACCTTTTTAAAATATCCAAATGCAAATTCGGACATACAGCCGAGTCCAAAATCACTCTCTGAACCTAGCAGAACCATCAAAACTCCACTCTGGAGTCAAATACACAAAAGTCAAACTTGGTCAACTCTTCCAACTTAAAGCTTCAATCATAAAATTCATTCTTCCAAATCGATTCTGAATAACCTGAAAACTAAAACGGATGATTAACACAAGTCATAATATATCATATGGAGCTATCAATGCCCTCAAACTACCGAGCGAAGTGCAAATGCTCAAAACGACCGGTCGGATCGTTACAGGTAAACTCATAACAACGTACGTCATGCTTGCACAAGAAATCATACAAGGTATTGGCAAGGAGCACAGTAGGGGCGATATTGTTATGAAGCTAGACATGGCCAAGGCTTACGATAGACTATCTTGGTCATTTTTAGCCTCAGTGCTGAGAAAATTTGGTTTTCAGAACAATGGATTGATATTATAAGGAGATTGAGATCGGATGTATGGTATTCTATAGTGATCAATGGCACCAGGAGGGGATTTTTTACTTCTTCACAAGTCCTTAAACAAGGAGACCTTTTGTCTCTATCCTTGTTCATCATTGCTGCAGAAGTTCTATCTAGATCTCTCAACAAGCTACGCTCCAAACCTGATTTCACCCCTTTTTACATGAACCAAAGGGGTCTCCAAGTCAATCACCTTGCTACGCGGATGATATAGTAATTTTCATTTGGGGGAATAATAAGTCTATAAGACTGATCATGAAGTAGATTAACATGTATGAGAAAGTTTCAGGGCAAAAAGTCAATAAACAAAAAAGTTTCTTCTTCACTGATCCCAAAGCAAGAGCTCACACAATCAATATGATGTCCTTTATATGTGGGAAGAAATAAAATCTCATATTTCGATCCTATGGTCGATGAAATTGCTAAGAGACTGAATGGATGGCAAGGAAGTCTATTAACTTATGGGGGGCGTATGGTCCTCATAAAAAGTGTCACTACAATAACAAGAGTGCCTAACTCTTGGGGGGCGTATGGTCCTATGCCATTTGGAATGTTGAATCAAATGGCCACTACAATAACAAGAGTGCTTGGTAGCTTATCAGGAGAAAGAAGCAGAAGAATGAAGCCTTGAGCAAGAAGTGGCTTAACTGCATACCCTTCAAAATCTCGTTCCTAGCTTGGAGATTGTACCTCGGTAAGCTTCCTTTTGATGAAATTATTGCTAAATTTGGTAATCACATCGTTTCTAGGTGCAGGTGCTGTCAGAGTCCTATAGAGGAACATGCCTTTATTGAGGGAGATGCAGCGAATAATCTCTAGAATAGCTTTGGAGCTCCTATGGCCATCAAACATGAAAGCTAGCTAGTTAGAAGAGTTTTCAAAAAATGGTGGGATGAGAAGCCTAATAACAACATACATAAGCTCATTCTCCAAGAAGTATCGCTAGCAATTAGCTGGGAAATATGGAAGAGCTTGAGCGCATGGAGATATGGTGAACAGAAGAAGTTTCAGTTGAGAAAAATGGAGCATCAAGTTAGTTGGACTATCCAAGAAGCTTTGATCATGGTCTTCTCCAGATGCAAAGTTACATGTCCATGGCCTATGTTTTGTGAAAAAGTTGATCTTTGGAGACCGGCTCCAATAGTGCATCAAGTAACCTGGCAAAAACTCCCTCTTGGAAGGATAAAAAATCAATACTGATGGAAGCTTCCTAAAAGATACGAGAAGAGCTAGAATAGGAGGCACAGTAAGAAACATCCAAGGTGATCTGATAATGGATTTTTCCTTACCAATCCAAAGCAACACCAACAATAGCACAGAAGCAACGACCGCAAAAGTAGGAGTTCAATGGTGTATACATTAGGGTATAATGACTTGTATCTAGAGATTGACTCACAGATAGTAGCCAATATGATCATTGCCACAAACACCAAGAACCTTCATCTTAAAAATCTGATTGAAGACATTACACAGCTCATGAACCATGCTGAAGTTAACATTGTGCAGTACTTCAGGGAAGCAAACCGAGTGGCTGATATGTTGGAAAAAAATACAGCAAAGAGCAGGAACAATGTCTTTTACTACACCTTCCAGCAACTTCCAAGAAATGTAAAAGGACCTTTCCAGCTGGATAAATGACAACTACCTAGTTTTAGAATTAGGTATGACAAAGCTAATTTTTTGTGAGTTGATTTATCTTTTTTGTAGATATGAGAGGCAGGATATATATTTTCATTTCCTTGCCTCTCATATCACTTTCTCAGGAGGTAAGTTCCATGCCCCCCTCCATTGTACATAATTATTTTTGTTGGAATGAACGTGGTAGGGGTCTCGCCAAACCCCTAACACCTCATGTGATGAGAACCTAGGTGATTGGCGTTAATTAAAAAAATAATAATAGTTAATAATTTACCTAATCTCTGATGGAACTAAGGATACCGGCCATAAAAAAGTTTAATTTTATGTGCTTTGGTGCAGGAAGTTTTCGACAAGTAGTCTGAAAATCTTTTTACAGTAAAAAGTTTAAAATTATATTTCATCATTCACTCATTGTTGTCTATATACTAAGTCATTGACATTTTGACCGACTTTTTTTCCCTTAATAACCCCCATCAAAAGTCCAATATTTCTTGTAGTATAAAATTTGAATCTAAAAGGAGGGAAAGCCCAAAATAGTCCACTATATTTGGACTTAAGCTCAAAGTAGTCCTACTATTTTTTGTGTGGAGCACTAATAGTCCACAATATTTGGTAAAGTGGTGCACTTATAGTCTTTCCCAAAACTCTCATTAGTTAATTAACAGTGAGAAAGTCATGCATGTCTTACCTCATGTGGCATTGGAGCTTACCATATTGTTTTGCTAAAACGGCCCAAAGATACCCTTAACATGGTGTGATATTGTCCCCTTTGGGCCAAGCCCATACAGTTTTTCACAAAAGGCCTCACACTGTTAAGATATCCCTACACCTTATATATAGGCTCCAAATCTTTTCAGCTACCAATGTGGGACTTTGTTCTCACACCCAATAATCTCCCATATTTTCTTACCATATTTGATTTTTTTATCTCTTCAAGGAAAGGACAACACATTTACCATAATTGGATTTTTCTTCTTTAGAAGAAAATTATAAATCTCCCATATTTGGCTAGTTCCTTTTCTTGTAGGAAAAGGTTTAGAACTTTCTTAAATTGAGGATCCTTCCTTCTCATTCTGTAGCATCCACAATGTAGCCATATGGGATTTGAGAGTCGTGTTTAGGGGGGAGAATTTTGAGACACAAGCTGTTCTCTCGAAATGTTATACTCTCTTTTATATAGTGGATTGCTCATCTCCTCCCATGGACGCAGGTCAATTGGCGGAACCACGTTAAATGTTTGTGTCTCTTTTGGTATATTTCTCTTTTCTTGTCTGATTTATCATCATTGAAGGTATGCATTGCTAGCTTCTGCATGACATCTGATTATTTCTGTCATAACAAGTGGTATCAGAGCGAGTTTCAAGACAGGTTCGTCTTGGTGAGTTTAGTTCTAGCCGCAACCTATTTGATGGTAATCATAATTTTTGCGTGAGAAATATGACCGGACCGCTACTCATGTTGAGAGAAACTTTGCGGTGGAGATTCGGAGATGTGATCTATTAAAGGTTTTGTGAAGAAGGTGGATCAAATTTATTTTGTCAGAAAATTATGGCCATGGGAAAAAATTATTATTAGGTGTTTGTTCTGGTTTTCTTACCATATTTAGTTTTCCCATATCTTGAATGTAGAATTTAGAAGTTCATAAATTCGTTAGGCTTGACTTGGGATGCGATTCATGTTTTTGATGTTGTTTGATGTGATTTGAGGCCTCGACTAAGTTCATATCATGTTTTAGGACTTGTTGGTATGTTTGGTTGAGGTCCTGGGTGCCTCGCGTATGATTCAGATCATGTTCGGTGCATTTTTAATGATGCAATATAAAATGCGGAAAACAAGATAAAAGGATAAAAGCAAGATGCTCAATGAACTATCAAGACAACAAGTAGGAACTAGTCTACTTACCTTCTTGATGAAGTCACGAAGTACCTATATTATACGAACAATCCTCTAGACAACGATGGTCTTGCAAACTGTTCAATCAAACAAAGGAACGAGTTCAATTTGGAATCACACCAAAAATTGGACAAGTTCAAAGCACACAAATTTGGAGCAAAGATAGCTGCCGATTTTTGTATTGAATATCAAAGTTAGGTGCTGAAAATAATGAAGTCTTTAGACTTATATAGAATGAGACTTGTCATAAATCAACTAGGAAACAAATAACTAACAAAAAGGTCACAGTTTGGCTAAGTAAAAAGAATGGCCACGCAAGACCCCATGTAAGAATCAATGTCTTCCATAGCAACACAATAATACAGCATAAACACAAATGTGTAACATCCACATCACACGCCTCACTAAGGCTAATCACTAACGCCTAAATCAAGGCTAACCAATGCCTTGTCTTATCTTATCCAATATTGATGGAATGAATGTAGCTTGATCAGGTTGGCCTGCATCATTTAACCTTAGAAGAATTCTAATTTTACTGGTGCTAGTTTTTTTGTATACGATCGCGAGAGGAGGATCGCGATCGCGAAGTGTTATTTTGGCAGCTGGGACTTTGTTCTGCGCGTTCATGAGCTTGGGTCTTCCATCGCGTAAGTTGGTAAGGCAGTGAATCATGAACGTGTAGGCATAGTCGCGTTCGCGAAGAGGAAAAGAGGACACTGGGTTCACGCGAATTTGTTAATCGCGATCACGTAATGATCTCTACGATCGCGTATGTTTGGGAGTTGGTTTGTCGCGTTAGTGGGAGATTCTGCGGTCGCGTAAGAGAATTTATGGGCAGCAGAGTTTTGTGCTTCGTGAGCGCGAGGCACTTTCTGCGTTCGCGAAGAAGGGATGTTTGGGAAAATTATAAAAATATCAAAAACGAGGGTTTGAGTTATATTTCACAATTTGATTTTGGGAGCTCAGATTGAGGCGATTTTTGGAGAGATTTTCAAGGGAGTGATTCGGGTAAGTGATTCTAACTCGGTTTTGGTTAAATTACATGAATATATCATTGATTTCATCATTTAGTTAGTGATTTGGGTTGAAAAATTGTAGAAACTTCCTAGGTTTTAATTTGAGAATTTAGAGGTCGAGTTGTGATTAGATTTGAGTAATT
This sequence comes from Nicotiana obtusifolia, assembly GCA_002018475.1. Lineage (NCBI taxonomy): Eukaryota > Viridiplantae > Streptophyta > Magnoliopsida > Solanales > Solanaceae > Nicotiana > Nicotiana obtusifolia. The sequence continues at coordinate 46,234 of MCJB01036782.1, forward strand.
TTGGTATGATTGGACTCGTGGTTGAATGGATGTTTGAATTTTGTTAATTTTGTTGAATTTCGAGACATGGACCAGGGGTTGATTTTTTGACTTTTGCTTAAGAACTTAGCTTTTTCATATGGAATTGATTCCTATAGCTTGTGTTGGTTGTATCGAGTTGTTTGTGGCTAGAATCGAGTTGTTCGGAGGTCGATTCGCAAGGCAAGGGCTTGTTGGAGTAGAGATTTTCACGGTTTGAGGTATGTAACACTTATAAACTTGGTTCGGAGGGTATGAATTCCTGAATTACATGTTATGTAATTGGTGTTGAGGTGACGCATAGTGACGAGCGTGAGGACGTGCACCGTAGGAATTGTGTCTCGGCCAATTCTGTTGAACTGTGTAGTCATATAACTTGTTATTTTCCACGTATTTCTCATGTGTTAAAGAAATTGAGCTGTGATTCATTTAGAAATCATGCTTAGGCAATATGCTTGTATTGTTGGAACCCACAGAAGTCGTGTTGTTGTTAAATTACTTGCTTAATTTGCAATTATATACTCAGTCACAGCTATCATTTGCATTTCATATCTCGATCTTTGTTGCCTTTTATTGATGCATAATATCATCATTGTTTGGGCTGATTATCATGATACTTGTGAGCCTGAGGGACTCGAGAGATTGATGACTAAGTGCGGCCAAGGGCCTGATTATCGGGTTGCACGCCGCAGCAGGCTTTATTGATTCATGCCCTGATTGGCTTATTATAGCGCTCGAACAGGATCTGCCCCTCCGATTCTAACTTATCAGCAGTGAGCGCAGGTACCTATTGAGTGCCAGTGCAAGTGCCGAGCGATTGGGAGGATTAAGTGACTGTGAGGACTGAGTGACTATAAAGAATGAGTGATTGTGAGGATAGAGTGAATTGGAGGACTGAGTAATTTGATGCTTAGAGAGTATGCATTGATTTCATCACTATTTTGCAGTGCAGTTGGCATACATAATTGACATGCAGATATCGAGATGTATCAGTCCTCATTTCAGTTACACTTAGCATATTTTACCTGTTTGAGCTTTAACTATTGAGCTTGCAAACATGCCTACAGTTCTATACTGTAATTTCTATATTTGGACTGTACCTGTTGAGCTCGTCACTACTTTTAGCCCAAGTCTTGTTACTTATTGAGTATATTGGGTCGGTTGTACTCATACTACACTCTGCAATTCGTGTGCAGATCTAAGTACTTCTAGGTATGATGGTTGTTGAGTTTGGAGCATTATCAATTTGGAGATTTTTAAGGTAGCTGTTTTGGCGTCCGCAGACCTTGACTCTCCTCCTTTATCTTTTAGGTTTTATCTAGACTGTTCTATCTTCCTAGATAGTGTTTCAGACCATGTTATTGTATTGATGCTCATGTAGTCAAACACCCAGTTTTTGGGGGAATATTGTATTGTGTCGCGGTATTTTTGTATCAAACTTATTTTATTATGTCGTCAAAATTAAAGAATGCATGGTTTATTGTGGTTGTCAGCTTGCCTGGTATTACGATAGGCGCCATCACAACATATGAGATTTGGGTATTACGATATAGTGACAAGTTCATATCAGAGCCTAAGTTACATAGGTCTCACAAGTCATGAGCAGGATTAATAGAGTCTTGCGGATCGGTACAGAGATGTCTGTAATTATCTTCGAGAGGCTTCCGAACTATTAGGAAAACTTTACTTTCTTATCTTGTCGTGCGAATTTGTTGATTCCGAAAACTAAATTTCTGTTATTCTATTCTCTCACAGAGGTTGAGGACACATGCCACTGGACCGGGCAGACGGCCACCAGTATCACCAATTAGGGCCACGAAAGGTCGGGGCCATGGTACAGCTCGTATAGTAGCTAGAGCAACACCTGCAAATCCACTAGTTGCTCCAGCTCAGGAGCAGATTCCAGATGTGGTTGAGCCGGTGGGACCAGCTCAGGCACCAGATGCCCATTGTGATTCTAGGCCTTCAGGAGGCTCTGGCCAGATATTGACTGTTTGCACTAGCCTTGCTTAGGCGGTTTCAGTTCCGATCGCAGTATCCACTTCTCAGGCCGGGGGTGGTGCTCAGACTCCCACCGTCCATACTCCAGAGTAGGTGATGCAAGGACTTCAGACACTGAGGGTACTACCAGCCCAGCCGGTTGCAGTTGCTCAGGCCCAAGTGGGTCCCATTATGAGTGATGAGGAGTAGAAGAGACTAGAGAGGTTTGGGAGGCTCAAGCCTCCAACATTCAGTGGGGCTGAGTCTGAGGATGCTTAGGACTTCTTGTATAGGTGCCAATAGATTCTTCGCACGGCGAGTATTCTTGGGACTAGTGGAGTCTCATTTACTATTTTTCAACTGATGAGGAAACTTTTAGATGGTGGGAGGCCTATGAGCGGATCAGGCCAGCTGATGCTGCACCACTTTTATGGCATGAGTTCTCCGTTCTATTCTTGGAGAAGTTTGTGTCACCGACCCGCATGGAGGAGTTGCATAGGCAGTTTGAGCAGCTGCGCCAGGAGGGCATGTCTGTGACCCAGTACGAGATGAGATTTTTAGAGTTGGCCTGTCACGCAATCTAGCTGGTTCCCACAAAGAGGGAGAGGATTAAGAGGTTCATTGATGGCCTATGCTATCAGTTGCATCTTGTTATTACTCGGGAGAATACATTAGGTGTTAGGTTCGATAAGGTAGTTGATATTGCTCGGCTGTTAGAGTTGATCCGTAGTCAGGAGCGTGAGGAGAGGGAGGCCAAAAGGCCTCGTGGTTCGGGTGGTTTCCGCTGTCCTTCTGGGGGCAGTCCTACCATAATAGGGGTCGTCCTTATTGGCCCGCTCATTTGGCTCGTCAGGTTCATCGGGGCGCATCAGCTAGCCATGGTTCATACAGTGCTCGTCCAGGTTAGTCATCTCTCAGTGCTCTCCCAGCTCAGAGTTCATCCCATGCTTCATTGGTTCAGGGTTCATCTGTGCCAAGTCCATCCTACAATTATTCTAGTTCTCGCGGCCCGATTCAGTCCCCACCACCATCGGGGAGTTGCTTCGAGTTCGGGGAGTTTGGGCATGTGTGGAGACAATGTCCTTGTTGCTTTAGAGGTCAGTTCAGTAGAGGGGTCAGGTGGCGACTTCCACACTAGTTACTTCACCAGGCGCCCAACCAGCTCGTGGTGGGGCTCAGGCAGCTAGAGGCTGCCCTAGAGGGGAGGCCGATCAAGTGGCAGTCAGGCTCGATTCTATGTTATTCCTGCCCGGTGAGAGGCTGTTGCTTCAGATGCAGTGATCATAAATAGTGTTTCAGTGCGCCACAAAGATGCTTCCACATTATTTGACTCTGGTTCTACTTATTCCTATGTATTATCCTATTTTACTCGTTATTTGGATATGCCTCGTGAGTCCTTAGTTGACCTGTTCATGTATCTACGTTGGTGGGCGATACTATTGTTGTGGAGCGAATGTATCGGTCTTATGGTAACCATCGAAGGGTGTGATACTAGAGTTGACCTCTTATTTCTTAGTATGGTTGATTTCGACGTAATTTTGGGTATGGGTTGGTTGTCTCCATGTCATACTATTCTAGATTATCACGCTAAGACCGTGACGTTGGCAATGCCAGAGTTACAAGGATTGAGTGAAGAGATTCTCTGGATTATGTTCCTGATAGGGTGATTTCATACTTAAAGGCCCAATGGATGGTTGAGAAGGGGTGTTTGTCATATTTGGCCTTTGTGAGATGGTGATACTCCTACTATTGATTCTGTTCCGGTAGTGCCAAACTTTCTGGATGTGTTTCCTGCTGACCTACCGGATATGCCACCCAATAGGGATATTGCTTTTGGTATTGACTTAGTGTCGGGCACTCAACCCATTTCTATTCCTCCGTATGGTATGACACCAGCAGAGTTGAAAGAATTGAAAGAGCATCTTCAGGAGCTTCTTGATAAGGGGTATATTCGGCCTAGTGCATCACCTTGGGTGCACCAGTTCTGTTTATGAAGAAGAAGGATGGTACTATGCAGATGTGCATCGACTATAGGCAGTTGAACAAAGTTACAATCAAGAACAAGTATCATTTTCCACGCATTGATGATCCATCTTACCAGCTTCAGGGAGTGAGGGTGTACTCTAAGATTGATTAGGGGTATGGGTATCACCAGTTGAAGATTTAGGACTCGGATATTCGAAAGAACACATTCAGGATATGTTATGGTCACTATGAGTTCCTTGTGATGTCTTTTGGACTGAACAATGCCCCAGCAGCATTCATGCATTTGATGAACAGTATATTCCAGCCATATCTTGATTTGTTTGTCATAGTATTCATTGATGATATCCTGTTGTACTCACATAGCCAGGAGAAGCATGCCCAACATTTAAGGATTGTACTGCAGAGGTTGAGAGAGGAGAAACTTTATGCCAAGTTCTCTAAGTGTGAGTTTTGGCTCAGCTCGATGGCGTGCTTGGGGCACGTGGTGTCCAGTGAGAGAATTAAGGTGATCCAAAAAAGATAGAGGCGGTTCAGAGTTGGCCCAGGCCGTCTTCAGCTATGGAGATTCGGAGCTTTCTAGGCTTGGCTGGATATTATTGTCGCTTCGTGGAGGGTTTCTCGTCCATTTGCAGTTTCGTTGACTAGGTTGACCTAAAAGGGTGCTCTTTTCAGGTGGTCGGATGAGTGTGAGGAGAGCTTTCATAAGTACAAGACTTTCTTAACCACAGCTCCAGTTCTAGTTTTTCTTTCGGCTTCAGGCTCTTATATAGTGTATTGTGATGCTTCTCTTATTGGTATTGGTTGTGTCTTGATGCAGGAGGGTAGAGTGATTGCTTGTGCTTCGCGCCAGTTAAAGCCCCATGAGAAGAACTACCCTGTCCATAATATGGAGTTGGCATCCATCTCTCATGCATTGAAGATTTGGAGGCATTATCTCTACAGTGTGTCTTGTGAGGTATTTATGGATATAGGAGTCCCCAACGCTTGTTCAAACGAAAGGATCTAAATTTGAGGCAGCGGAGATGGGTGGAGCTGCTAAAGGACTATGATATTACCATTCTGTATCATTTCAGGAAGGCAATGTGGTGGCCGATGCCTTGAGTCGAAAGGCGGTGAGCATGGGTTTGCATTCATTCATGTTGGTAAGAGACCGCTTGCATAAGATGTGCAGGCCTTGGCTAACCAGTTCGTGAGATTAGATGTTTTGGAGCCCAGTTGGGTTCTAGCTTGTGTGATTTCTCGGTCTTCCTTATATGATCGCATCAGAGAGAAACAGTTGATGATCCCCATTTGATTGTCCTTAAGGACACAGTCCAGCACGCTGACGCCGAGGATGTTACTATTAGAGATGATGGGGTGTTACAGATGCAGGTTTCAAATTTGTGTCCCTAATGTGGATGGGCTACGTGAGCTGATTCTTATGAAGGCCCACAGTTCACAGTATTCCTTTCATTCGAGTGCTGCAAAGATGTATCAGGACTTGAGGCAGCACTATTGGTGGAGGAGGATGAAGAAAGACATAGTGGGGTTTGTAGCTTGGTGCCTAAATTGTCAGCAGGTGAAGTATGAGCATCAGAGACCGGGCGGATTGTTTCAGAGGCTTGAGATTCCGGAGTGGAAATAGGAGTATATCACCATGGATTTCGTAGTTGGGCTTCCACGGACTTCGAGGAAGTTTGATGCTATTTGGGTGATTGTGGATCGGTTGACCAAGTCCGCACATTTATTCTAGTTGGGACTATTTATTCTTCAAAGCGATTGGCTGAGATCTACATCTACGAGATTGTTCTCCTTCATGCTCTGCCAACGTCCATCATTTCAGATCTGGGCACGCAGTTTAAATCGCAATTTTGGAGAGTAGTGCAGCGAGAGTTAGGCACACGGGTTGAGTTGAGTGCAGCATTCCACCCTCAGACAGACAGACAGTCCGAGCGCACTATTCAGATATCGAAGGATATGCTAGGCGCTAGTGTCAAGGACTTCAGGGGTTCTTGGGATCCATTTCTACCGCTTGCCGAGTTTGCCTACAATAACAACTACCAACCTAACATTCAGATGGCTCCATATAAGGCTTTGTATGTGAGACGGTGTCGGTCTTCGGTGGGTTGGTTTGAGCGGGGTGAGGCTAGGCTATTGGGTACTGACTTGGTTCAGGATGCTTTGGACAAGGTTAAGTAGATTCAGGATCGCTGACGCAGTCTAGCCAGAAGAGTTACACCGATCGGAAGGTTCGTGATGTTGCTTACATGTGGGGAAGAAGGTACTACTCAAAGTTTCGCCCATGAAGGGTTTTATGAGGTTCGGGAAGAAGGGAAAGTTGAGCCCTTGGTATATTGGCCCGTTTGAGGTGCTTGACAGGATTGTGGAGGTGGCTAACAAGCTTGCATAGACGCCTAGTCTATTGAGTGTTCATCTAGTATTTCTCGTATCCATGCTCCAGAAATATGTTCGCGATCCATCTCATGTTTTGGACTTCAGCACAGTTCAATTGGATGATGATTTGACTTATGATGTAGAGCCGGTGCCATTTTGGATTGGCAGGTTTGAAAGTTGAGGTTAAAGAACATAGCTTCAGAGAAGGCGCAGTGGAGAGGTCAGCCAGTTGAGGAGACTACTTGGGAGACTGAGCGGGAGATGCAGAGCAGATATCCATGCCTATTTGAGACTCCGAGTATGATTTTAGACCCATTCGAGGATGAACGTTCGTATAAGAGGGGGAGGATGTAACGACCCGGCCGGTTGTTTTGAGTGTTGTCTCCCCATTCCCCCATTTAATGCTTATTCTATGCTGAATTGCTGTTATTTCACTAGCCGTAGTGGTTGATTCGGTTCCCGGGAACTTTCGGAATGAAATGAGACACTTAGTCCCAAGGTTGGAAGCTTAAATTGAAAGAGTTAATCGGATGTCGACTTATATGTAAAAGACTCTGGAATGGAGTTTTGATGGTTCTGATAGCTCCGTATGGTGATTTTGGACTTAGGAGTGTGTCCGGATATTAATTTGGAGGTCGTAGGTGATTTTGGCTTGAAATGGCGAAAGTTGGAAAATTTGAAGTTTGGAGAGTTGAGAATTTTGACCGAGAGTTGACTTTGTGGTTAGCAGACTTGGATTTTGGTTTCAGAAGTTGGAATAGGTCCGTTGTATTATTTATGACTTTTGTGCAAAATTTGAGGTTAATCGGAGTTGATCTGATAGGTTTCGGCATAGAATGTAGAAGTTAGAAGTTCATAAGTTCTTTAGGTTTGAATTGGGATGTGATTCGTGTTTTTATGTTGTTTGATGTGATTTGAGGCCTCGACTAAGTTCGTAACATGTTTTAGGACTTTTTGGTATGTTTGGTTGAGGTCCCGGGGGCCTCGGGTGTTTTCTGGATCATGTTCGGTGCATTTTGAACCTTAGAAGAATTCTGATTTTGCTGGTGCTGGTATTCTTGTACGCGATGGCGAGAGGAGGATCGCGATCGCGAAGTGTTATTTTGGCAGCTCGGATATTTTTCTACGTGTTCGTGAGCTTGGGTCTGCGATCGCATAAGTTAGTGAGGCAATAAATCACGAACACATGGGTATAGTCACGTTCGCAAAGAGGAAAAGAGGAAACTGGGAGCGTAGTGATATCTGCGATCACGTAGGTTTGGAAGTTGGTGAGTCGCGTTTGCATGGTACTTTCCGTATTCGCGTAAGAGAATTTCTAGGTAGCTGAGTTTCTTGCTTTGCGAACGCAACGCACTTTCCACACTCGCGAAGAAGGGACGTCTTGGCAGACTATAAAAATATCAAAAACAAGAGTTTGAGTTATATTTCACAATTAGATTTTGGGAGCTCGGATTAAGGCAATTCTTGGATAGATTTTCAAGGGAGTGATTATGGTAAGTGATTCTAACTCGGTTTTGGTTAAATTACATGAATATATCATTGATTTCATCATTTAATTAATGATTTGGGTTGAAAATTTGGGGAAATATTGTAGAAACTTCCCAGGCTTTAATTTGATGATTTGAAGGTCGAGTTGTCATCGGATTTGAGTATATGGTTGAACTCGTGGTTGAATGGGTGTTCGAATTTTTTTAATTTTGTCAAATTCGAGACGTGAGCCTGGGGTTGACTTTTTGAGTTGACATTTTGACTTTTGCTTAAGAATTTAGCTTTTTCATATGGAGTTGATTCCTACAGCTTGTGTTGATTGTATCAAGTTGTTTGTGGCTAGATTCGAGTTTGTTCGGAGGCCGATTCACGAGGCAAGGGCTTGTTAGAGTAGAGATTTGCACGGTTGAACGTAAATAGCACTTCTAAACTTGATTTGAAGGGTACGGCTCCCTGAATTACGTGTTATGTAATTTGTGTGGAGGTGACGCACATGCTAGGTGACGGGCGTGTGGGCGCGCACCGTGGAAATTATGACTCGGTCGATTCCGTTGGAACTGTGTAGTCATATAACTTGTTGTTTTCTACATATTTCCCATGTGTTAAAGAAATTGAGCTGTGATTCATGTTAGAAATCGTGCTTAGGCCATATGCTGGTATTGTTGGTACCTACAAAGGTCGTGTTGCTGTTAAATTACTTGGTTAATTTGCAATTATGTACTTAGTCACTGCTATTATTTGCATATCATATCTCAGTCTATGTTACCATATATTGATGCATCATATCATCATTGTTTGCGCTGATTATCATGATACTTGTGAGTCCAAGGGACTGGAGAGATTGATGACAGAGTGAGGCCGAGGGCCTGACTGTGAGGATATTTATAGGATCGGGCTGCACGCCGCAGCATGCTTTATTGATTCATGCCATTATTGGCTTATGTGCTTGGGCAGGATACGCCCCTGCGGAGTCTGACTTATCACCAGTGAGTGCAGGTACTTACTGAGTGCGAGTACGAGTGCCGAAGGCGAGTGCCGAGCGATTGGGAGGATTGAGTGACTGTGAGGACTGAGTGACTGTGAGCACTGAGTGACTGTAAGAACTGAGTGACTGTGAGGGTTGAGTTAATGGGAGGACTGAGTGATTTGATACTCAGAGAGTATGCATATGATTTCATCAATGTTTTGTATTGTAGTTGGCATACATAATTGACATATAGATATCGAGATGTGTCATTCCTCATTTGAGTTATACTTGGCATATTTTACCTGTTTGAGCTTTAACAGTTGAAACTTGAAAGCATGCCTACATTTCTCTACTATTATTTCTATATTTGGATTGTACCTATTGAGCTCGTCACTGCTTTCAGCCCAAGGTTAGTCTTGATACTTATTGAGTATATTGGGTCCGTTGTACTCATACTACACTCTGCACTTCGTGTGCAGATATAGGTATTTTCGGGTAAGGTGGTTGCTGATTTTGGAGCATTATTAGTTCAGAGATTTTCGAGGTAGCTGTTTTGGTGTCCGCAGAACTTGACTCTCCTTCTTTATCATTTAGTTTTTGTCTAGACTATTCTATTTTCCTAGACAGTGTTTCAGACCATGTTATTGTAGAGATGCTCATGTACTTAGTGACACCCGGATTTTGGGAGAATATTATATTGAGTCGCGGTATTTTCGAATAAGTATTTATGAGATCTTACTCTGAAACTTATTTTATTATGTCTTCAAACTTAAAGAATGTGTGGTTTATTATGGTTGTCGGCTTGCTTAGTATTTCGATAGACGCCATCACGACATGTGAGATTTGGGTCGTGACATAAGTGTTAGCCTGTCACTTGTGTTTGCCTCTTTGTGAGGTTGTACTCTCGATATGTTGTACTCTCTTTTATATAGTCGATTGCTCATCTCCTCCCGTGGACGTAGGTCAATTGACCGAACCACGTTAATGTTTGTGTTTCTTTTGGTAAATTTCTCTTTTCTTGTCTGATTTATCGTCGTTGAAGGTATGCTTTGCTAGCTTCTACATGACGTGATTATTTCGGTCCTAACAAGTGGTATCAGAGCGAGGTTCAAGACAGGTTCATCTTGGCGGATTTAGTTCTAGTCGCAACCTATTTGATGGTAATCATAATTTCTGTGTGAGAAATTTGACCAGAGTACTACTCATGCTAAGACAATTGTTTCGGTAGAGATTTGGAGATGCAACCTGTTGAAGGTTATGCGAAGAGGGTGGATCAAATTTATTTTTCAAAAAATTAGGCCAAAAGGGAGAATTGTTAGGTGTTTGTCCTGATTTTCTTACCAACTTTGTCTTTCCTATCTCTTGAAGTAACGAACAACATATTTACCATAATTGGGTTTTCCTTCTTGTAGAAGGAAATTATAAATCTCACATATTTGGCTAGTACCTTTTCTTGTAGGAAAAAGTTTGGACATCTATAAATTAAGAATCATTCCTTATCATTCAGTAGCATCCACAATATAGTCATATGGGGTTTGAGAGTTTTTTTAGGGAGGAGAATTTCGGGACAAGTGTTAGGTTGTCACTTGTGTTTGCCTCTTTGTGAGGTTGTTCTCTCGATATGTTGTACTTTCTTTTATGTAGTGAATTGCTCATCTCCGCCCGTAGATGTAGGTCAATTGGCAGAACCACGTTAAATGTTTGTGTCTCTTTTGATATATTTCTTTTTTCTTGTTTGATTTACCGTCATTGAAGGTATGCGTTGCTAGCTTCCACATGACACCTAATTATTTCTGTTATAACAAGTGGTATCAGAGCGAGGTTCAAGACAGGTTCATCTTGGCGGGATTAGTTTAGCTGCAACCTATTTGGCGGTAATCATAATTTTTGTTTGAGAAATTTGACCGGAGTGCTACTCATGTTTAGACAAATTTTACGCTAGATATTTGGAGATGCGACCTATTGAAGGTTATGTGAAGAAGGTGGATCAAGTTTGTTTTGTTAGAAAATTCAGGCCATGGGAAAAATTATTAGGTGTTTGTCCTGACAACATATTTACTATAATTAGGTTTTCCTTTTTGTAGAAGAAAATTATAAATCTCCCATATTTGGTTAGTCCCTTTTCTTGTAGGAAAAAAGGTTTGGACTTTTATAAATCGAGGATCCTTTCTTTTCATTCAGTAGCATCCACAATGTTGCTATGTGGGGTTTGAGAGTCTTGTTTAGGAAGGGGGGTTGGGGGTGGAGGGGATTCGGGACAAGTGTTAGCGTGTCACTTGTGGTTGCCTCTTCATGAGGTTGCTCTCTTGATATGTTGTACTCCCTTTTATATATTGAATTGCTCAACTCCGCGCTTAAACGTAGGTCAATTGTCCGAATAACGTTAAATATTTGTGTCTCTTTTGGTATATTTCTTTTTTCTTGTCAGATTTATCGTCATTGAAGGTATGCTTTGCTAGCTTTCGCATGACACTTGATTATTTCGGTTTTAACACATATTTCTCATTTCTCAGAAATGTAGAAACCGAAGATGAACTAAAAATTTTTATGAAGAAGAATAGATCAATATTAAATGAATTACAAAAAAAAAAAAAAAACAATAAGAGAAATTAAAGACGACGCGAAACTGCATCTTCACCATAACCAGCACAAAAGGATTCCTGCAAAGAGTTACAGTATATATATCGTCGTCTTTGATGATGATTCATCCACAAACGAAAAGAAACTAAGAAAAAGATTGTAGAATAAAACTTAAAGCTTCTTATGATCGATTCTGTCTGAAATATGGGTTTTAATTCAGAAAGTTATAGAAATATCTTTGAAGGATATGTTGCATGATGCTAAAATTGCTATCAATACTTTTAAAAGTGAGTAATTGTTCAGAAAAGGATTCTGTTAAAAACTCACGACAGTTTGTAAAAGGGCCATAAGTGCACCACCTTTTTGAAGTATGTATTAGTGCTCTATGCGGAAAAAACAAAGATTTTCTTGAGCCTAAGTCCTACGATAGTAGTGGAGTATTTTGAGCTTTTTCTCTATTTAAACGTATATGTGACAAGTAAACTAATTTAAGATATTTTTAATAATTATATTATGATTTGTTGTGTTTCCCACATTGGGTAGGATTAAATATATTAGGGTCCTTATATGATTTTGGTCCTTTTCTTAGCACGATTAACATTGATTTTTATTATATGGGACAAAAACATTTTTTATATCTGCACATATTCGCCTAATAAATATTTCTTAATAGATGATTTGGGTACGTGCTATTTAAGTTATTTTACTCTGACCAGTTTTGTTATCGACACAAATATCCTCTTGTTCGGTAGTGTGCAACTTTCAAAACTACGAATTCTGTAATAAGACAACACATAGTTGCTCCTGTTTTACTTAATAAATAAAATATGATAATGTTTTATTACTTTAACGCAGGTATATCGGATAGAACCTTTTACATGAGAGACATATGCAGGTGGAAGTAACTAGAATGGTCACTCAGTATTTCTTTGTCTCTCGAAAGTAATTTTATCACATATAATATCCAGAATTGGACGATTTAATGAGGTGCTGCTATAATTGTTCAGCTTCAAATGTTTTAACAGTAAATACTGTCATGACCATATGTGATAAAGGTGCGAAGGATTTTACATTAATCATAGATAGTGAAGATGCAGGCTGCTCGCATTATCGAGATAAAAACTGGCACAAATGACGACACACTTAGTAATATGTGAGTAGCGCCAACGAATTTTTATTATGTCCAAACTCCAAAGTCAGAAAGCAAGCAGTACTCTTGATGTCCTGGCCTCTAAAAGAGTTGGAATCTTAAGATTTTAAGAACATTAGCAAGATTGTAATTCCGAAAATTGAAAAGCCACATGAAAACCAAACACAAACCGGAAAACGTAACATAGAAATGTAAATTGAAAAAAAAAAGGAACATGGAAAACAAGGAATACGACGAAGGATATGCTGTTTGAATTGAAGGTTCTTAATTCATAGGCATAAAATCAAGCAGCATCTACAACTTTCGGCAACTTTTTTCCGCCTCACCTGCAAATTACATTCATGGACAAGGCAACTGAGGGAATCTGACGAAAATATTCTATAAAGGAGCTGCTTTCACGAAATGGAATTGTAGATGATAAGAAAGTTACCCATTTTCTGACCCTAGAAAAAGCAACCCCCCTAATGCAATCCACAGGGGCACAAGCACAAAAAAATCGGAAGATATGCCGATTCTCCGGTGGTTTATTCCGTCTCTTAAACTGAGAAAGGCATGCTCTATAAAGAGTGGAAGTGATCTGTTGTGATGAAGCAGAAGCAGAAAAATGAGAAAGAAGAGTTGGTGAATGATGATACTAAATCTTGAATAATAAGGGCAATAGTGATAGGGCTACTCTCTATTGGCATGCAGTAAATTATGTATAGTGACTCCATCACATATATATATTTCAGCTGACATGGCAAAGGAGAGCTGCCCTGTTACTGTCTCTGCTTAATCCTAACATGCACCTCCGCACTTAATACTCTGATGCACAAGGTATAGTTCTACTTGAATGCTCCATTTGGCATAGCGGACTTTTAGTTAACTCATAGCGGATACAATGTAATGTAGTTAGTCACGTTTCAACTAAACTCAGTATTTTTACACAACAATATATGTTACTGTGGTCACCCTTTTTACAGCTATTAGCATTAGTCCTTAAACAATCACAACTTGGCATTGATCAAGGAGTTTGAAGGTAATGAAATATTGTAGTATATATTTAAGTGACTTTTGGTCATGAAAATATCTACAATAATCGACTTGAGAAATGTTTTTATGTTTGGTGAATAATTTTGGGTGCTTTTAATATTGGTAGACAATTGATGAAAATATATAGAGAAATAGGTATTAGTGGCGACCGGATTTTCACAAAAGCAATTAGTACGTAATTGTAGCGAAAATGGTCGTGACACTAATTCTCAATCTATTGTGGCCACAGGAGTAGCAACTGAAGTCTAATAGCTTTTGTGCCAGCTATTGTCGCCACTTATACTCATTTTACAGTGGCAACCTACCTAAAATATTGTTTTCACTACTAGAAAACAGCATTTTTGCGACCAAAAATTAGCGACCAACGTTGGTCTGCCAAGAAAAACGACCAACATTGGTCGCAACACTAGTAAAAAAAAATTTAAAAAAATTAAAGCAATAAGCGACCAAAGTTGGTCGCCAATTGGTCGCTAAATTCGTCAACATGTTGACCGGACTGGTCAGACCAACTTGGTCAAAGAAATTTCACAATTTGCGACCAAAGTTGGTCACCAAAGTGGACCCACGTTTAAATTTTGCGACCAATGTTGGTCGCTTATTAGAGTGAAATTTTATGGGGAGATAAGCGATTTGGTCGCTTATCTGGAAAATTTAAATAAATCAGATTTTATTTTTGCGACCAATGTTGGTCGCAAATGTGAAAGTATATATATTTGCGACCAACTTTGGTCGCTTTCGTGTCAACATTTTACCAAAATTAAACTCACTTTTGTATTTACTGCATGTCTAAATAATATAAATGTAAGCCATTAACGCTTTTGTAATACAAGGGATTAATATGCAGTTAAGTGTACTACCGAGCGTGCGTGCAATACATTTAGTATATATATACTATACTATATTATACTATATATATATCGAATATAACTTTAATATATATATATATATATATATATACATATACACCTTGATATATCGAATATATATTGATATATAATACACTATACAATATAATATACTATAGTATAGTGTATTGTATAATACATATTTCAAAGTGTATTGTATAATACATATTGAAATATGTATTATACAATACACTATACTATAGTATATTATATTGTATAGTGTATTATATATCAATATATATTCGATATATCAAGGTGTGTGTGTGTGTGTGTGTGTGTATATATATATATATATATACAACTATACATATATAAGAACATGAAGCGCTCGGAACACAGGGACGGGTTCCTTTTGGTATTGATACACTTGTAACGATGAATCACCATTATAGTATATATACATATATAACTTGATATATAGTACGCTATACTATAATATATATATATATATACAGTATAGTGTATTGTATAATACACTATACAATACATTTAGTATATATATATATATACTATACAATAATATAGATGTAAGCCGTTAACGCTTTTGTAATACAAGGGATTAATATGCAGTTAAGTGTACTACCGAGCGTGCGTGCAATACATTTAGTATATATATACTATACTATATTATACTATATATATATCGAATATAA